>CAJQUW010012774.1:0-185148 GCA_907163375.1 Prostheceraeus crozeri
TAGTCCTCTACTGGAAAATCTTCACCCGTCAAATCGTTTTTGAATTTGTCAATGGAAGGAAGGGTTGTTTCATTTAGTTTAGACATTGAGCTAAAATACGCATAGGGAAAGACTCCTTTGCGAGTGATCATGTCATCTGTTAAGTTTGGATAGTGTTTCTTCAAAGTTTGACTATGGGGAAGAAACTTGAGATTTCGAACGAGAGAAGCTAGTGACGCTGACATGAATTGAAATGAATCTAAAAATTTTATTTCGAAGAAGACTATCTTATTTTCTTTAGTTTTATCTACTGGTACTTTTGCTGTCATTGCCATGAATTTTTCTCTCGTTTGTGCTATTACATTGAACTGCCACGATTTCATCTGGCTCAACCCTCCTTTTATGAGCATATGACTGTCATAGCCCTTAAAGTTATGAAAAATGACGGGTAGTACACGACGTCTCAACCTAAGTGAAAAGTTACATTTGGAGCAGAGTGCGTTTCTAAATTTACCAGTGATGTGATCATGATCACGCACTTTCTTAATTTTATCGTCATCAAACGTTTTATGACATTTAGGACAGGATGTGCAACTTTCAAATTTTTGTTTGTCTTCATCTGACATATGTAGTGACTTACGCTGCAATTGGGAATCATATGATTGTTGAAATTTAGCAGCTTTATCGAGAAATTCTAGAAATTTTGAAATGCAATCTTCACCTTGCCAAGTATGCATTTTGTTTTGTCTATTCCTAAAGTGGTCATGCCATACTTCATAGCAGGATATGGCTGCTGGCTTGTGGATGTTATCATCGATATAGCATTCGATGTCTGCGTAAATGACACGCAAGGGACTTAATTCGTCACCATTATCCCTATGTGAAAAGATTTTATCTTTGGGCATGCGTTCCATTTGTAATTTACCTCGCTTACACCATTCGTAATGAGTTTCAAATTTAGTTTTCCTCCTAAAGTGGCGAATACATCTGTCGCAGTAATATAACTCTCTACTAGAGTTTTCTAAGTGGTGGTATAAGCGAGAGATTTTGGGAATACCGCAGTAGTGCCATTCCTCACTATCATCCTGTTTTACTAATAACAGGTTTACTGTACGTTCATAACAACTCGAACGCGAATTATAGCGGGCACCCTTCAACCCCTTCTCCCACACGTGAACGACAATTTTAATCTTATTATGTTTTTCGAACGTTTCTACATCTTTGATTTTCATGTTGTTACTATCACAACCTTCAAAGTCTAGTTCATCCTCCCACTGTCTATAGCTATAGGTATGATTTCGATTCGCGTTGATATCATTATAGTGAAGGATGGATAGGACTGCATATTTGAAACACTGTGATGTACAATCGACATTGATGACAGCTTTCTTATTATACAACGTTTTTGGTAGTTTAAATGTGCCTCGAGCTGCATGACTTTCTAATAGGGAAATTTTGAACATGGCTGAGTCCACACCATCAAAAATGAGAGCGCTGTCGCGCTGATTGAATTTATCTACATTTGATTTTAAACATTGAATGTGAAAATTTAGCCAAGACTCGCAGTCTACAACTTCGGTTGCGGAAGAGGAAGGAACATGAAACTGTATTCTCTCCGTCACTTGACCCGTTTGAAAATCTATCTTAATATATTTTAGTTTAAGGTAGATGAGCGCCTTCATTCTAAAATTGTCTAAATTGTTGAAGAGCGCTTCGATAATGTTAGAATTTTGAAGGAGCCACTCAGGAAAATCTACTATTTGAGTATTGGACTCCATGCAGTAGTCGCGTACTAAATTATTATGTGAAACATTAATGAGGGAGATGGTAGAGGTACCGTTGGTGTAGTGATCATTTGCATGCGTGTGTTGAAGTCTGTGCGAAGATCGCTGAAAGCGGCTATCGAAAGAAAGAGGGCACAAATCGCAAGGAAAGGAGATGTCATCGTCAGAATCAACTTCACCTCCGGAGATTGACACCGCTTTGCGTTGACACACACGTTGTTTGATGTGTCGAAGGAGACTGTGCTTCCTTGTAAACATATGTCCGCAGTCGGCACATTCCCACTCGTTGCCTTGTCGCGAGAGTCCTGAGCTGGAATTCACATCACCTGAAAGAGAAATCATTCTATCATCTCTGTTCAAGTCTCAGTGTATTGTTACAACCTACCTTGACTCAATAACTCTAAACTTTCCTCGAGAAGGGAGGGCGTTGGTGATGAAGTTGATGCCTGAAATTGAGGAAGATGCTATTAACCACACGTTTGAGGGAGATGAGAGAGGAAATCTTCAACTTACCATTTCAATGAAATCAAGTTTAAGGTTGATGCTTCAATAAGATAGAGACTTCACTCAATTAATACGTCTCAAATTTGGAATTCACTTGTACACCTCAAATAATAGCAGAATTCGCTAGAGAACACTTCACTTATACGTCTCAAAGACAGAGTGAAATGACACGGATGTCACTTTGCTTATATCCTTTCATGCTCATCATTCATTGGCTGTTCATTCTGATTGGTTGCTTGTTGATACTTAAGAATTAGAAAAATGTTAAAGTTATCATTATTCAAAGTCAGCATTTCAAAGACAACATGACAAGTCCTCTAACAACACCAAATACCGCATTGGAGTTCTCCTCTCCATGCACATCAGCAAAGGTGCTCGTTACACCAAATGCACCAAGAAAGGCGAAGGTGGAGAAGACATACAATCTCGACAATGTACGAAAGTTATCATTATCGGAGGACGATGAAGAGGAGTTGCCCGACCTAACAGGCATACGGTGGAAATATTTACAATATGATGTCGAAGGGGTGATGGAGATGACCAGCAAGTCGCACTTGCATCAAATATGGGAGTGGTACACCCCTAACTCCCAACCGCGAACCGTGGCGGAGTGGGCGTACATTGACAACGTGAGGGACGCTGCAGAAGAACGTTTAAAGCAGCTCAACTGTTTTTGTGATCTATGTGAAGTCAGACTCTGGGACGATATTGACGATGAAGACCTTTTAAAATACATGCCATAATAAATGTTTATTTCGTATTATCTTTGCTTTCATACTGACTTACTTGAATGGGGCTTTAGTGAATAATTTAACCATGTATACTTTTTCATTTGGAAATAGTAGCACGCTTAGTTTAACTTGCAAATCTTATAACATTTCATATGGGTGATAATGGTAGATGAAATAGTGTTAAATAAAATTAAGATAGCTTACATGATTCTGGGATAGCAATCGACTGCGATCCATGTGTAAAGAGCTTGTTAGACTACGGAAGAGAGAAGTGTGTTATGTTGCGTGTGGCGCGTGAGTGTCCTCCCTTTCATTCCATTCATCAATTCGTCTGATTGATAGAGACAGGTAGAACTCATGGCTCTCATAACATATGCAATGGAAAGTTTTAGGCAACCTTCGACAGTTGGCTAAATGTCGCCCTGGCGCGAATGCATACTACGTTGAGACAGAGGCAATCACTTGCAAACATGACGCAGAGAGGTTTAACAAGATTGACCATTGCCGAATGTCCCTTGCGGTATACATAGCTACGGGTTTCACCGCCGCCCTTTACAGGAACGCCCGTCGAAAGGAAGTATTACACCGAACTTCATTTGCAACGTTCAAGTTGACTGATAGCAGATTCAACTTAATGATAGTATTCGCCAGTCCGAAGACTGCCCAGGGCAAACCGCGAGGAGGTTCTATCATGTCTTGCCCCATGGTGGCCCTTAAGAGAGCCGATGGTTCGTTCTCGGGATTAGGTTGACTATTGGCTTGAATAGTCAAGGGGTATGACGGTTAGGTTGTCATAAACCCTATACCGCCTAAGCCGTGCTGGTGCATCTGGCACCTTTCGGATGCGAGTGGTATTCGGAGTCCACACCTCATCCGTCCAAATGATCCTCTTGATCTTCCCCTTCTTCTCATCCTCATCCCACTCGTCGAGGATGACGAACTCGGGAATGGCGTTGTCTTCATCGATGAAGACGGGAATGTTGTCGACAGATGTGGCTTCCATCGTGACTTCAAATTGAATGAGAAGCGCTACAATCTTCTGGCTTATATAGGGTTTTCAACAATGAATTGCTCAACAGCGAATCAGAATGCTTCAGGGATAGCAATCGACTGCATAATGTTCAAGTTGACTGATAGCAGATTCAACTTAATGATAGTATTCGCCAGTCCGAAGACTGCCCAGGGCAAACCGCGAGGAGGTTCTATCAAATCTTGCCCCATGGTGGCCCTTAAGAGAGCCGATGGTTCATTCTCGGGAGTAACGTCATCTTACACCCTACCAATTCTGCTGAGAGAGTCAAAGACTCTCTCTTTGGTAGCACTGTCGACTTCCACACTAACTGGCACATGGCTAAAAAGTGGAATGTAGCGCCATTCCGTTGGATTGACAGCAGTTGCTGTCATCGGATTGCCAATCCGAGCAAGATTATTAAAAACTCTGTCTTGCTCCTCTATTCTAGCAAATTCATTAAATAAATTTCGCGGTCTTAACTGCGGTCCGCGAGGAGAGTTGACTGCAGCGTTAGGTGTCTCCATGATTGAAATGAAATGAAAGGTAGTGGTTTATATACCCCTCTAATGTGACGCAACGTTCAAGTTGACTGATAGCAGATTCAACTTAATGATAGTATTCGCCAGTCCGAAGACTGCCCAGGGCAAACCGCGTGGAGGTTCTATCATGTCTTGCCCCTAGGTGGCCCTTAAGAGAGCCGATGGTTCGTTCTCGGGATAATTGAAGGACTATGGGACTCAAGCTTGCCGCTTCGCCTCCGGCTCGTTGACGGAAGCAGGTGGGCGCTTCTCTTTGATATCTGTAAAGAAAGAAGTTGTTAGTTATCATCTTGAACTCTAAGTTACTTGTTTTAACTTACAGATCTTCTCCGGACGTGGTTCGAACAGGAATCCTGTGATCGCCTCCTTATGGTCGAATGTAAAATGAAGGCATTCGATACCTTTTTTAGCCCTGCTGTAGCACATCTCGTCTCTGCCACGCTCACAGAGGAGCGGTCTTGCGGGCACACGTCCTTTCTTATCCAGGGGAATGTGGAGGCGACTTGATCGACGAGTACTGCTACTCATCACTTGCTGGTGCAGCTCCTGATTGGTCGCCACCACCTTCCCCAACTGCTTTCGCAGCCCTTCCACCTCCTCCCTCATCTTTCTCAACTCCTTCTCCTGACTCTCTCTCTCGATCAGGAGCTGCTCTTCTCTAGCCTTACTAGCGAGGTGCGAGAACCTCTCGCGATCGAGCTCTCCTTCTTTCTCAAAAAGACTAGCTTGAGTCTTCTTGAGCTCCTGAGTGACTCGCGAGAGGTTCTCGGAACTCGCTTTATAGAAGAAGCAGTCCCTCTTCCACACCTCCAACTCATTCTTCAACTTGTCATAGTTATCGACCAGTGGTGGGCGCATAATGAAGTTGCGACATTGAGCCGCAATCCCACCACTGCTCGATAACTTAGCCGGCTGCACCTCGCTATCGAGGTCAACTTCAAGTCATTACAAGTATATGTTAGATTCGCTATGATAGGTGGACGATTAACTTGACGATCGATATAGTACAATAAATTATGATGAAGTCAACTAGATATGTACGTCTGTAATTTTTTTGGTGTGTTGTGGAACTTCACGTTGTCTATCTGTAGGCCTACATTAATACCCACTAACCTATGATACAAGTGCATATACATATGTATAGACCTACATTAATAATCACTGACATAAATCATCATGTTGTAGTGCCCATCATTGAGCAGATAAATAGATTTCGCACCATCAGTGTTTCATTCGTTCTATTTTACCTGATGTCAAAAAGCATCACCCGAACTACGAAGCAAGGTAATCAATGCCCGCTTGAAATTTTTGAATATGGCTACTCACAGAGATTATATAATGTCATCAATTTGTATCTTCTGATATGCCAAAAAAATGTTCTCAAACATACCGATTTTATTTAAAATTGAAAGCTGTATAATTGCTGAAGAGACAGATTCAGCAGATAATGATGTGCAAAATACATAACTCTGAAATTTCCGGTGAATTCGATTAGGGCAAGCTGTACTATATGAATAAGATAGCCCTACTGTGAATGAATCATGGGTAACTTGTTCAACAGATATCAGTAGTAAGCAAGTGACAAATACTGGATAGCGCAAGATGGCCGCCGTCGTGTCTGAGTCCCCCCCCCTCTGGAACGACAGTGTCGTGGTGTGCCGTCCAGGTTGGCCGAGACAAGTCGCTGACGTCCCCCCCCTCTGGAACGACAGAGTGTGAGACTCGGGTGAATGGGTCCGACCGCCTGGTGGACGTGGGCGACCGTCTAGGTTGACGTGGGCGACCGTCTAGGTTGACATGGGCGACCGCCTAGGTTGTCTTGGATGGTGAAACGGAGGCCAGATTCGGATTCAGCGTGAAATTCTGCATCTGTATGGTGAATTTGAAAGCAATCGGAGATAAAAAATTTTTCGCTGACGTCCCCCCCCTTTGTTCTAACTTTGGTTCTAGTGGACGGATTTTGTTCGTTCGAGTTGCATTGGAAAGAGGATGAAACACTGCTCGACCACATTTTTGGTTGCGAGTCAATCGGAGCAGCCGTTCAAAAGTTAGAGCGGTTACAAGATTTTAGGTCGGAGCTCACCTGAAAAAATCCTAAGTGTCAGAGTGACTTTGTATGGGAAAAATTAAAAATTTTCCAAAGTGTGGAATTTCGACCTGGGACCTTTACCAAAGTTTGTTTCATCAAATTCCACACTTTGAAAAATTTTTAATTTTTCCCATACAAAGTCACTCTGACACTTAGGATTTTTTCAGGTGAGCTCCGACCTAAAATCTTGTAACCGCTCTAACTTTTGAACGGCTGCTCCGATTGACTCGCAACCAAAAATGTGGTCGAGCAGTGTTTCATCCTCTTTCCAATGCAACTCGAACGAACAAAATCCGTCCACTAGAACCAAAGTTAGAACAAAGGGGGGGGACGTCAGCGAAATTTGATGAAACAAACTTTGGTAAAGGTCCCAGGTCGAAATTCCACACTTTGGAAAATTTTTAATTTTTCCCATACAAAGTCACTCTGACACTTAGGATTTTTTCAGGTGAGCTCCGACCTAAAATCTTGTAACCCCTCTAACTTTTGAACGGCTGCTCCGATTGACTCGCAACCAAAAATGTGGTCGAGCAGTGTTTCATCCTCTTTCCAATGCAACTCGAACGAACAAAATCCGTCCACTAGAACCAAAGTTAGAACAAAGGGGGGGGGACGTCAGCGAAAAATTTTTTATCTCCGATTGCTTTCAAATTCACCATACAGATGCAGAATTTCACGCTGAATCCGAATCTGGCCTCCGTTTCACCATCCAAGACAACCTAGGCGGTCGCCCATGTCAACCTAGACGGTCGCCCACGTCCACCAGGCGGTCGGACCCATTCACCCGAGTCTCACACTCAGTCGTTCCAGAGGGGGGGGGGACGTCAGCGACTTGTCTCGGCCAACCTGGACGGCACACCACGACACTGTCGTTCCAGAGGGGGGGGACTCAGACACGACGGCGGCCATCTTGCGCTATCCAGTATTTGTCACTTGCTTACTACTGATATCTGTTGAACAAGTTACCCATGATTCATTCACAGTAGGGCTATCTTATTCATATAGTACAGCTTGCCCTAATCGAATTCACCGGAAATTTCAGAGTTATGTATTTTGCACATCATTATCTGCTGAATCTGTCTCTTCAGCAATTATACAGCTTTCAATTTTAAATAAAATCGGTATGTTTGAGAACATTTTTTTGGCATATCAGAAGATACAAATTGATGACATTATATAATCTCTGTGAGTAGCCATATTCAAAAATTTCAAGCGGGCATTGATTACCTTGCTTCGTAGTTCGGGTGATGCTTTTTGACATCAGGTAAAATAGAACGAATGAAACACTGATGGTGCGAAATCTATTTATCTGCTCAATGATGGGCACTACAACATGATGATTTATGTCAGTGATTATTAATGTAGGTCTATACATATGTATATGCACTTGTATCATAGGTTAGTGGGTATTAATGTAGGCCTACAGATAGACAACGTGAAGTTCCACAACACACCAAAAAAATTACAGACGTACATATCTAGTTGACTTCATCATAATTTATTGTACTATATCGATCGTCAAGTTAATCGTCCACCTATCATAGCGAATCTAACATATACTTGTAATGACGTTGTTCGCTATTGCTTGTTATTTTATTTTTTATCTAAGCTTATAGCCGAAGCTTAATAATCAACTTATTATTAATTTAGAAAAGGTCTTCCTTCAACCAAAAAATATACTATATGAACTGCAAGTTTACAAAATAACCACGTGGTTATTTTGTAAACTTGCAGTTCATATAGTATATTTTTTGGTTGAAGAAGACTTTTTCTAAATTAATACTAAGTTGATTATTAAGCTTCGGCTATAAGCTTAGATACCATGCATCTTATTTTGTGTACAGTATACATTCATAGAATAAAGCATGCGTGTGTGCTAGGATGAAACAAAGATCTTTCATAAAGCAGAAAAATAGCAAGTGAAAAATATGAAGCCTTAAAATACTATTTTAAATTCTTCATTATGAGTGCCTACAAATCATCAAAATGTAAACTTAACGCACTAATCTAAGTGGATCGTTTCCTACAATCTGATGCAATACATAAGTTTCTTTGGTACTTATGGGTTATCTCTCCCAAATTTATTTAGAATCTGCAAGAATCGTCACCAAACTTCGAATACACGTACTTAAGCATATTTTCTACCTACCTGCAAAATTCTATGCAGATCGACAAGTACTTCTTGCATTAGAGACGATAACGTAAAGTGTAGCGATGTCAACAGCTTGATCTAACTTCGTCTGTTCGACGCATCATTGCTACTCGTGTATGCATTGTTCTCTCTATTTCTTCGTCTCATTCACTGCCATTTGAGGGATGTGGCGCGGTCATCATCGCTTCACGAGTTGTAGAGAAATGACTTTGTTGACCTCAATAGCCTTCTGCTCAGACGTTGAGGTCACTGACAACTCAGATGAAGCTGCCGGCATCGTTGCACTTCAATTCATCGCTTCTAATTCAAAAAGAACATATCCGATTTGCCAAAATTTGGCATGTGGCTAGAGATATCCTCACCTACGTGTGTTTAAAGTTTTGTGACGATTGATTCATTTCTACGACTTTTGGACAAATTTGAAAACGTTGGGGATAACCCATAAGTACCGTTTTTTATTTGTGTTCTGCATTTGTGACATGAGTCTCATTCGCCTGACGATGACTGTCTGTGCCGTTCGAAAGGCCTCGCCTAAATAGACATTTTTACCGAAATATCACGGTTTTCGGCTTCCGTCAAATAGAAAATAATCAAGTCGATTATTTGGCGAAAAAATGGAAGTATTTATTTCTAGTCCTGGCACTCGTTGAATGAAGAATGTAAGTGTTAATTTCAGGTTAGATGGGAGTGAGACCGCAACTAGTCAACCAACTGAAGTAAAGTGATTGTACATGTAGTTAGCAACAGTTAGCAACAACAATATGTTTATGATAAAATTATACACTGTTGAATGTAGGATTGGAAACTTATTACGCCGCCGCACTAGTTAAGTGTTTATTAACAAAGGAGAAACGTTGGTTTATTTTATATAACTTTATAATATAAATTTCGTTGGAAGACCTTTTGTGAATTGATACAGCCTATAATATTCTAACCGATAAAATCAAATCTACGTTTGCTTCAGTTGAGGGATCATTTAAACTGATACTGGATTGATTTATATCAGAAATATTTTCAATATTTCTATAATTGTCTTTCTTAGTCCAAAGATTCAAATTATCACTTAAGTTGCTAAAAATTGCTTCATAGATTGCATTTGACACCGTCTTACACTCATTTCATATTCTTTTGTTAAACATGATAAAGGACTTCCCTGATTAAGTGTTACCTGCATAATTCATTTCAACATGACTGGTCAAGTGATTCTATTGATAAGATTAGAATGAAGTAACATCCGATTTACGTAAGAGATTCGTTCCTGGAAATCGTTTTGTAGTAATCCCGTGGCAAATTCAATTCCAAAATGTGCAACGATGAGTCATCGCCGTGACCTCGCGTGACCTTAGGTTACCGTTCCGCGTCATGAAATACGTGATGTGAGTACTGCTGGTTTTGTAAGTACTGCTAAAAAGGGAAAAATCTGAAGGCGTGATGTATTACTGAGTGTATTGTAATGGGACTACAAGCAGAGGCAGGAGTGACCTTGACCTGGCCTCTCCGGGAGAGAGAGGGTGAGACTACAAGCAGAGGTAGGAGGAGTGACCTTGACCTGGCCTCTCCGGAAGAGAGGGTGAGACTACAAGCAGAGAAGGGATTTTGTCCAGGATGATATATATATATGGAATATGGAATATAGGCCTATATATGGAACAAATATGGAATAAAGATCACAACAGATGGTGACAGACACTTAGGGGCGGCTATTAGAAGCATTGGTCATAAAGAATCATTCGTGAAGATGAAGGTAGAAAAGTGGGTTCAGGACGTTTGGCTCTACCTTTTCGTTGTGGAGGCTTGGCGATCGCAAATCCTGTCATCACAGACAACTCCGAATAAGAAACCTCGAAGAAAGTGGCTGAAGCGCTCACATCAGTTATTGTAAATCAAGATGGTGCATTTCGGAATTATGACAAATCGAAAGTTAAACGCACGATATCCTTGATTAAAAAGTGGAAAAGAAATGAATTTTAAGAAAGAAGTGGCTGAAATATCGACTTTAGCATCTGACTAAATGAAACGAACACTTGATTTTCTGAAAGAAAAAGGATCCAATGCGTGGCTGTCAGCTGTTCCTTTGAAGTCATTGGGATATTCTTTAAATAAGAATGAATTCAAAGATGCGATAAGGATGAGCTACAATTGGCCAATAACAACCCCTTCATATTGTGGTTGCGGAACAAGAAATGATATCAACCATTCTTTCAACTGTAAATTAGGAGGACTCACTGGTCCTATCTTCTATGAACTTTGTAAGGATGAAGAACTACCTATTCTTGATCACTTGTTTCTCTCTCTTCAATACAGTGACTGTCAGAATTATCAAAAACTGATTGCAATTCTATTCCATCAATTAATTGAAATTTGAATTGCTGATCAATCAACTAACCCTTTTAAACCTAACTAAATAATGAAGGAACATCTGCAGTCATCGGTGTTATCGGTCTATAAACATAAAAACATAATGTATATGTAAATGTGTGTCTTTTGAGATCAACATATTGCGACTCAAGGAAGCGATGCTGCAAACAGAAGCCGATTATTAACTGCCGCATCGAGTGTGAAGGTTTGAAAGACTATACATTTTCGTAATGTTGACATCCTTAGACAATAGAAATTGGAGGTTGGGTGAGTTGTAACAAAGTGGTGATTGGCACTGTGTGCTGGGAGAGGCGGCTTCATTTCTAAAATTTCCCATTATATTTCTCGACGGCTTCTGATGTACTTTCGTATGAAATTTTCGAAAATCATGGTTTTAAAATCATTCAACTATATCCCTTTTCGAGAAAATTACAAAAATTCAAAATGGGCGGACAGAAGAAGCGAGACTGAATTCTGGTGCTGGACCTACCTACGTAGCAGCTACCTACGTAATTTCACCCGTTCTTTTAAAATGGTTTGCTAGAAAATCAAACCATCAGCCATTTCCAAGAAAATAACGAAAATTCAAAATGGCGGACATGAAACCGAAACTGCATTCTTGGGCTAGATGAGAAAAAGTCTCAATTATTTCGTCAGCAGCTTTCTAGTTTGGCTCACTCTTTTCAGTTATCACTGTTGGAGGATCATGCGGCTTTGCACTTTTCGACAAATGAGAAACATTCAAAATGGCGGACATAAACCGAAGCAGCAGTCTGGGGCTCGATTAATATTCATTATCCATCAACTGCAAGTCTTGGAGGTCTGATCGATCTGATGCAGACCACTGATTCACATACCCTTGGTTTCTACACAAGCGAACATGACACTTCCAATAGGACCTCCAAGAGTTGTTGTTGATGGATATTGAATATTAATCGAGCCCTAGACTAATGTTTCGGCTGCTTTTATGTCCAACATTTTGAATGTTTCTCATTTCTCGAAAAGTGCAAAGCCGCATGATTCTCCATCAACAGTGATAACTGAAAAGAGCGTGTCAAGCTACAGAGAAGGCTGCTGACGAAATAATTGAGACTTTTTTAATCTAGCCCCAGAATGCAGTTTCGGTTTCATGTCCGCCAACTTGAATTTTCGTTATTTTCTCGCAGAAGTACATCAGAAACCGTCGAGAAATATAATGAGAAGTTTTAAAAATGAAACCGCCTCTCCTGTCACATCGTGTTAGATGTCAACATCGTAAAAAAATTTAAGAAAAAGGCATTCACCCACCAGGATATTCACAATGAAATGCTTCTTAGTCTTGTGGCAAATGAAATTCTGCAGAATGTTTAAAGAGAAAACATTCTGAATTTTAAGAATTTCTGATTTTAAAGAATTCGAAATTCAACTACTTCTCACTGATTGTAGATGGTTCAACTGATGTGACTGGTTTAGAACAGCTGTGAATCTGCATTCATTTCGTGCGAAACAGCCTTTGCTGCTGAAGAATTGTTCTTCGGACTCTTTGACGTACCATCTTCTGACTCTGAAACGATTAAGCGCATAATAAAGGATGTCCTTTTACGGTTCAAATTGCCAATACATCTCCCTCGTGGTCAATGAGGTCAATGAAGCCAGCCATATGAAAGGAATACATGCCGGTATTCAAGCTCGAATAATTCGTGAAGAGCCTCGATCGCTATATATTCACTGCAGCAATAATTCCCTAAATCTCGCTGTACAGGAAGCGTGCTCATCAATTCCTATTATTCGTGACTGTTTGACCAACGTGCATCAATGTGCAATTTTTTTCAAAGATTCGAGGATGAGATCAAACACGTTGAAGAATGTGCAAGACAGCTTGATAAGTGACAATCATGAGTGCAGCAAACTACAACCCCTTTGTCCAACGGGATTTGATGTGAGGCAAAATTCCAACATGACAGCATGAACTATCAGTCAGCTTCATCATGATAAACGGTTTTTAGGATTGGCTGTATGTACAAAAGGATACAATACTAGTAAGTTTTACCAAAAAAACGTTGCTAAAAAATCTCACAAGATTTTCTCATTGATGAAGATGTTCAATTTCAATAATCTTTGTATCATGTGAAAGGTTATGTCAAGCACTTTAATTTGGTAAAGCGTTTAGGTTATGTCTGGTCAGCTGTGGTCAGCAGACTTAAAAGTATGAATGCTTTGTCAATTCGTTCACCAACACCTACAGACGAAACTATCCAATACAGAAAATTGAGATTATCACCATTTAATCAGGCTCGTGTCAAGCTTTCAGATGATGTATTGTTTTTTCGAATTCGGACATCAATTTGTGCAATTTCATTCAATTTACACTTTTACCTAATTTTACGCCACTTTCGCGTTGACAATGTTCAACAACGGTCAACTTCACACAACTTAACAACTTCTGTTGTATTAACGCTGGTACTTTCGAATTTGGGTTTAAAATAATGCTGGTGTTGATAAGCTCCAAGAATATGTAAGTTTTATCAAAATCGGCCAATCCGTTCAATGACAAACTTCAAATTTGTATTATTTCCATAGTCAGCCATTGCGTGAGTCATCATTTCCCTCACTCTTGAGGTCAGAAGAAATTCGAATCTCGGATCTGACAATGGGCTTGTCTCGTCTGTGCACCTGTTCACAGCAAACAATAGCATTTCCTTCACGCCGTAGGAATGCGAACACTTGTGTTGCGTCCGATTAATGGAGCAGCTCATCAATGAGTGACACATGGGCCAACATGATATTGATATCTGAAATAGCATCGTGAAAGTAACAAAGCAGACAATCACTAATTACTTCATTTAATTAGGCAAACCACACCACTATGTTTCCAAGCGTCTCAGCTGACCAAATAAATAAGTTTATTGATCGATTATCAGCATGCAATTATAATTTGATGAGAATATACAAAAGATGTAAGAATATTTTGTGCTGTGCAACGATTTATGAAACGGTCTGTAGTTTGAAGTCCTTATACGGACTTCTAAATATAGTACCCAATACAGGATTCCCGTCACAGTGCGATTAATCGCTATGTTCCGAAGTCAGCTACGTTTTTGGTCTTGCCGAAGTTCTTCCGAAAGTCGATTGACCGAATTATGACGCTCTTGTGCCGACATTCATCAAAATGCGTGGTTATAAAAACATTTCTATTTATTTATATTAAAACATCTTCCGCAGTTCATATCATAACACAGATCATATAAATTACGATAGAAACTTCATTTGAATTGAAACTGCTCAAGATGGCCTAAGAGTCGCACTTTGCTTTTGTCGGCCCGGACACGGTCCGACATTTACGTTTGCACAGGGTTGCTTAATACATTCCGTGTATTATCTACATAACAAACGGAAACCATCAGATATCACACTCCGAATCATATGTAAAACTATGCGAAGATATCATACGATATTTTCAAGCATTATTCTATGACAAACGACGGCCTGCAGCCATCGCTTGTTATGTTGATAATGCTTTCAAATATCGTTTGATATCCTATACCTAGATCATGCAGATGCTGTGCTTTGCTGGCATGTCGTCGATCGTTTCTGAGGCTGAATCAATGACTGAATGAAGGCTAAATTTTTTGGTAGTCCTGGACACAGCCCTTTTAAAAAGAAGTGTTTGACCTGGTAACCCTGATCTTCCTCGAATTACTTTACCAAATTTTCGCAGTAGGCTCCATCAAGGTAAATGATGAATAGACATCACAAACAGATTTGAGCAGTTATTGAAAATTCTAAAATTTACATGTTATGTAGACTGCATGTATCATGGATAGAGATGTATAATAAGTTTCATTTCAAATTGACTTGATGCTGACTCCTACGTGCATGTTGTCACACATTGACACAACTAACAATTGTCAATTGAATGGAAAATTATTCTACTATCTCACTATATTCGTACATAATATACTCAATCGGTCGATAACTGCAATCATAGCACACGCATGCAGGGACTAGCAAAAAACCCTCTTACAACGATGACATCTCTGTTGCAATTGTCCACTTACTTATGTAAAACGAATGAGTGCGCCGAGTGTCAGTTTCGCCTCCTGTAGCAATCTAGATCTCCTTGATATTACTGATGTATGAAAGTCATGATTTTCTCATTTCTCCGAGCAATTTTTTTTGAAGTTTAATGTACTGTTCTTATTTGTCTTTTAGAGCAACATGACTTTCCTTGATTTTTGATATCCGGTTTAATTTTATTTATCGATGATATGTTCTCATGCTGTCTAGTGTGGTTGTATCTGTTCCACGTACTTCACTATTGTCTTGTCTGGCAGTGACCAAGGTGAGCTGTAAGCCACTGAAACGTTTGCCGATCATAAAAACATCCTCTGATACAGTTGGAGAGTTTCCGGAAGCAACTGACCAAGGATGTGGAGCGGTACAATTTTACCGCTCCACTCCGCTCCGCTCCGATTACACTTCGCTTTCGCTCCGCTCCGCTCCAGTCATTTTTTCATACCTAGCCACTCCGCTCCGCTCCACTTAAACTAAATCCTATTAATTTACCATACCATAGATTTTAGGTTGTTTGACTACTGTAATATGACTGACTTCCACTCTGATAATATGCTTAACTGCAAAATATTAGCCTTATGCTTGTCGAATTTTAAATACGAATTATGGCCGATAATCATGAATGATTTTAAATAAATAATGATTATAATTGAACAATACTTCGAAAGCGGATTGCACATTAGCATTAATAGTGATTCTACACTTATCATGTGATAATAACTTAGTGACTCACCTGAAGAGTAACCGCAAATATGTGTGACAATCAGAAAATTCATTCTGTTGCAGCCTCATACTAGGTAGCAATACGATGCTATCAGGTAACGATGCTCGCTCATACTGATATAAGCATGAATAATAATTAATAAATTGTAGTTTTCTGTAGGCAGAATTTTTCTTGTATTTTTGAAATGATAATTTTGTATCAGAAAAATTTGATAAATTTTATAAGAATAATTTTGTATAAGATGCAAGGAACTCGGTAGTACGATAAGAACTTTGCATTGAAGAATTAATGAACATCTGAAAAACAAGACTTAATCCATCTATAACATCTCATCACATGTCAAATAACCTAGCAAACTATATCTGTGTCAATCATTCATTAACCTAACATTCCGTGAGCCAATGCACACTAAAAATTTGAACCCATCCATAGGAACGAATATGAACTGTCGGACTTCCATTTTTTACTTTCAGATTTCTTTTAATTTTAAATCATATCTTTATTGGCTTTCTTATTAACGGTTTATACAACCCTTCCACTTACTGTATAACTTGAGAATGGAGTCTTATCTCCGAATAATGTTGAAAAAATAAATAATAGACTAATATCTTACGAAAAATAGTGTAATAATAATAATGTAAAAAATCATTAATTATGATAAAACTTTGTTGACTTTGTCAACATCAGGTTCTCTCCCACTCCACTCCGCTCCGCTCCAGTCAAAATTTTCTTTACCACTCCGCTCCGCTCCATTCAAAATTTTCTTTACTATCGCTCCGCTCCGCTCCGCTCCAAATTTACTCCCACTCCGCTCCGCTCCAAAACCCGCTCCGCTCCACATCACTGCAACTGACTATATTATACTGTATACTCCAACTGCAATTATTATGTAGCCTTTGATTGAAATAATTTAGCAGTTTTCCTTCAGCTTGTTTTTGCCGTTTATTTATATTATTAATTTAAAATGTAATTTTTGTAATACAATACAGTACATGTTCATGCTGTCTCCACCCCACTTTGCAAAACGTTGCGCCGCGCCTGATAACTTACAAGTGAACTTCTAAACTACATGTTTGCTTTTGCAGTTGATACCTGGGTTCAAACTGCGAATACTACATTTACATTTGTCGTTTATATTTTTGTTGATATCGTGTTTTAGTTGCTTGCCTATGGGAATGACATATTGACTGGTAATTCAATCTTTTTAGTTAGATTCCTTAATTCTGGATTAAGTTAGATTTTACTGAATGACGCAACCAGCTATGTTTGTCAAGCATTTGTCAGTGGACTTTTTGTATAACTCGTAATTTATGGCATCCGATATGGATGCAGTGATGTCCAGAAAATTCAATTTACGAAATCATGTTTCGGAATTTCAACAGTAAATCGAATGCTTTTGGTTATAGAATTGAAAACATCCAGAATAACATCAGACATGTTAGCATCGTTTCACGAAATGGTCCATAATTAAGTCATCAACGCACCTACGATAATAATTTAGTCTAATGTTATTTGCTCCTGCAGAATTTTTTGAGCTTTCTGTTCACATTATCTACAAATATAATGCCAAATCAAGGTCCAAAGTGTGAACCCATCGGGCATCCTCTTATTTACCAATACAAATAAAAATCAACAATGCACTATAAAAAAACTCTTGTAACTTGTACACGGATTTTATGAACGACAGCGCCTTCAGAAAATTGAAGAATCTAACAAAAAAGATTGAATTACCAGTCAATATCATTCCTACGCAAGACAAACAACTAAAACTAAATCAACAAAAATACAAAAATCTAAAAGACACATGTAAATGCAGTATTTGCTGCTTGAACCGAATTATCCACTGCAAATCTAAACATAAGATCACTTATAAGGTATGTTACCATATGTACGAGTACATAGGATCTACACTGTAAACCGTTGACTGACAATTGACAGACATTTGTCCTTCAAAATCTATTTTGTCGGTCATTGCTCTTGTAGGATGATTGCCACTGAACATCTACAATATCTGACAAAAAGCGACAAAATGAATAGAATTGAATTGAATTATTGCTTAAATTTAATCAAAATAGGTAATTAATTAAATTATGTCATACTAAATCATGGTTTTGCCACACAATACTGTAATACAGATTGCCCAAACGTCAAGCAATCACTAATCGAAAAAATCAATCAATATTCAACAGTTTTTGTTTAGTTAATTTGCATACAAAGCATCTGTTTCGATGTCGGTGGAGAACTTCCAAATTCGTTGGATATCGCTGGATATTGGAGGTGACAATCGTCGGTTGATTTTGTCAGTAATTTTGTAGGATTATTGTCGGTCTATGGTTTACAGTGTACCAATCGTCCTTTTCACGTCTGCTATGAGGAACATCGGACCACATAATATATCGGAATTCAGGAAGAAAATGTCAGCAGCTCTCACGTGCACTAAGTGTATCTGAGGCGGATTACACTAACAGAATTCAAACAAAAATCGATCGTAAACATGAACGAACAGTTGAGACAATGATCAATTTTGACAACCTGTCCTCAGCAGGTTACCAGATTTCATTTCCCAATCATTCATTCAGAAACTCAAGACTTCTCACTGGTTGGCTGACATGCTTAAACATATCCCACCGCTTGTCTACCTACACATTTTCTGCTCCTCTTACAGCATTCTAAACTTCAAAGTTATCTCAAGATTCAACAAGGATGACAAATGTCCACAATTTATTGTTTCTTTTCTCCTTCATTCAAACTGCGTGGAGATCATCCGCTGAAATTCCCTCAAAATACCGGAGCATACGATCTGTAGCATGTCCTAACAATGCAGCGTACTTGACACATGACTCCAAGATCCTCTGCGCAGGACTCTGTTCGCAAAGCGAGAACTGTCGGAGCTTTATAAT
The DNA here is from genome assembly GCA_907163375.1 of Prostheceraeus crozeri. Classification (NCBI taxonomy): domain Eukaryota; kingdom Metazoa; phylum Platyhelminthes; order Polycladida; family Euryleptidae; genus Prostheceraeus; species Prostheceraeus crozeri. The sequence goes on from CAJQUW010012774.1 coordinate 18,826, forward strand.
GAGGGCCAATCGTTGCTATTTATCGGATCAACATGTGAAGGCATCTGGAGGTTCATGTGTTGGCTATAATAACAATAGGGAATCAATAAAACCAACGCCTCCACCATTATCTGGAAGAGAGCTTCGGTTCCCAGAAAGAACATTTCTCGTTGCTTTCGAATTTCCGGATGAAGGTAAGTACGAATTGAAAATTCATTATTTTTACTCCGGTGAGCTAATGACAAGGAACGATTATGCAGTGTTTTGTGAGGAAAGAGGACTAAGCCAGGTCATTCTCGAGGAAAATGTTAAAACATGGAGCCTAACACGATACCTCGATCCAATAAAGCCATTCACACGGAGACTCTTTCTTCAGTGTGACAGAAGCAGGATGTACAGTTTTTTCAAAAAATCACACCAATTCATCTCTGGTTCATATATCGTTATTAAAAATTATCATTCACACAAAATTTTCAGTCCTGTTTGCAAGTAGATTCTTTTGATTTGAGTCAATGATTTGTGATGATGGATATCAAGTGTCACGCAACTGTTTCACACGGTGAATTTCAGTGCTCAGTGCTATCAATGTAACCGACTGTAAAACAGCGTTGTAAACGTGTTCATTACGATCATCAACTCTGTAGTGCTGGACGTGTGCTGCTTTCATGTTCATTCTGTCTGTGTGTTTACTGTATCACAAAACTGTTTTTTCTTGTCACATTCTGGATAGCGGCAGTGACTCCATGTTAAAGCGTGGCAGTCAGGTGTTTCAGATAGAGATGATATCAGTGCAACAACTCGGCCATTTTGTTTCTATAAACAGCAACTCAAAATTTTCTGAGTATTGTTGGAAATCCATGGCATAAATAACTGATAATCCCGGAGTGTAGTTTGATGAGCGTCGATGAGGCCAGAGAGGAATGGCACTAAAATTACATTCTCATCTTTTAGAAAGAAATCGGAGATTGTGGTGCATCCATTTCCTATTCTCAAAACATAATGTGTAAATACTTACTAAAGAAATCTACCCATGATGTGAAATTTTCATTGTTTATTCGAATTCTTTGTTCAATCAGCTGTTACTTGTGAAACTCCGCAAACTGCGTGATTACATTTTCGAGATGTTCACACAAGTGCATTGTAGCTTTGAAAGTAGTATCGTGTTAAAATACATGTTTTCAATAATTACAGAATACGTTTTGATGATTTGTACAGTGTCACAGAGATAAATTGCTTTATCTGACTGTTTGGGTTTACAGATGACTTTCCTCAATATGCTGATGGTCACGACCAGAACTAGTCTGAAGGGGTAAGAAGATTAATTTTCCATTGAATGTAATGCAAATTAGAGCCTAAATTCTCACCAGGGTCGGAACCGGCAGGCAAGCAGGCCGACTTCTCATCACACCGGCCGGCCGCTTAATTCAATTGGACTAATGTCGACCGGCGACGACATGCAGTCTAGAATGAACTGCTTTACAACATTATAATCTTAACAACATTAAGCGTGTGAATGTAGCATAATTTGAAAGTATCTACGCGCATGTTTTGTGATATATATATTCGTAACTGTTCTTTAAACAGTTAAAAAAATGATTGTCGGCAAGTTATACATGTACAGTAGTTCAGACCCTAATTTATCTGAAATAAAGTTTCCAGAATCATATATTCTAGCCTGTATGAATTTTGGAAGCATTGTGCATTCCTCAGCCTACATGACTCTTCTACAAAATTATTCCAGATCTTCCAGAATAATTTCAATGCATGGGATAGTTTATACAAGGCTTAGCTAGAGTTTAGAGATGCAATGAGTGATGGATTTCAATGCAACGGCGTACTATCCGAAAATTTGACTGTGGATCATGGATAATTGTTTGATAAGCTGACTGCCCGGGTGCATTTTTGTTGACGTAGGTACACAACACTCCCGCTTGGTCCTGGGGCACTCAGTGAAATGAAAAATTAATGTCAAGTTTGACGAGTTCATTGTTCCAGATTCTTACACGTCAGGTCGCGGTAATCAATGCAAGCTGCAGTGGAGAGAGTTCTCGATTGACGTTGCCACTCAATAGAATTCTCTCACAAGTGAAGAAGTAAACATCACTACAATGAATCACGAAAAGTCAAGTTTGCACGTCGCAGACAAAACATTTCGTAAGATCAACGCAGTTAGGGATGAAATTGTTCATCTCGGAACTTTTATCTCTAGAAAAATTTTTATTATATAGAAAGTTATAATTTGTTGACCGCTTAGAGCTTTCTTGTGGAGGCCGGATATAGATATACGCATATATTATTATTGTGTCAATGTTTTCACTACAACAACCGTTTGGCTCATTATTTTGATTATCTGCTTTAAATTTTCTTGTATTTGATTGAGTTCAAAAATGCAGGGGCCCAATCATAAATCATGAAGTTGGCCTACAACTCATTAGAGTAGTAAATAAGTCATTACGAGTATTACTGTTCATCACACAAAACTTGTCATCAAAGTGCAAATAATTTCATAGTGTAATATTGTATATTAATGGGTAGTTCTCGCTTATACGGAGTACCAGTAGAGCTACCATTCATGCATTTCATGCATGCTATGTGGAAGTCTAATGGCATATTAAGTTGACAAATAATCTGACGATCAATGCCGTAGCCAACCGGTACAGTGATAACGCCAGCTACCGTCAAATCCCGACCAGTCGGCCAGTTTTGATGTCGCCAAACGCTTGGCCGGAAGTGTCATCGCTTGAAGAAAATATTGTTCGTTCTGCTTACACTTATAGATTGCCAACTCTCTAAAATCTTTCAGCGCGGTCTTTTCTCATCAAGTTAAATTCACCAGTCATACTACTTATAAAAAATTTCTCACTTGATATGGACATTCAATATATTCAACTGAGAAAAAAATAACAGCTATATATATGTAGTCTGCGGATAAACAGTGATGAGAGCTACATGTTGATGCTAAAGCTAAGAATTTTGTTGACGTCTCTATGAAATAAGCAATGACACATGAAAAAAATACTAGCTGACAAAAACTGCCACGTTGTTTAGAAAAACTGCACAAACTTTTGGTTGACGTCTTCTAAAAAATTCAGTAAATTTGCATTATGTTGATGTGAATTTTAGGAAAATTGACCGACGTCACGATTTGCTGTAGCGAATTGAAATTTTACAGTTTATTACAGCGAGTCAATTTAATTTACATGTATGATCGTATTGTGTATTTTCTTTCACATATTTTTCAGCAGACCCATTGAATTACAATTGATAGTATATATCAATCGACTCGTCTAGATGAAACGGTAAATTTGATGGCAGAATTATATACTCGTACATGTAAATCTAATAGCAGTTGGAAGAGGGAGTAATACTCAGTTCAAAATGCCTATGAGTTGCACTTTACACGTGGTATACATTATCAAATACAAATCAAACTATGAATACATGAAATGACATATCATTCGATTCATCTTAATGTGACAATTAATTGTAGAATAGAAAATGGCATATGGAATAACTCAGACTTATGACAGAAGTTAATGCTATCTATATTGATTATCTGTGAAGCACACCTTGTGCAGGCGTTTACGGTTCTTTATCACCTTTTCTTAACGACGCATTATTAATCATGTAATGAAATATTAACCGGTGCTCTTATCAATGTAAGATCACTTTTCCGATAACCAACGAGGAACTACATGCATGCATACAAATGTAGCTGATGTTTACTTTGCTGTACAGTTTCATAATATTTTTATTTTCGTGTCATTCATTCTGGTATTTTGAAAGTTCATTACCTACAAAACAAAATTGTTTAAAGATTCCCTTTTTCTAATTCGCATTCGTCAATTCAAGCTCGCTTATTGCTAGTGTTGATTTTCCTATCATTTGTCTATTCACATTTGGACGGAGTAACTTGTTTGATTCATAATTGAGAATTTACAACTTCAAAGCTATTGGTGAGTATAATCCTATTTGTAATATATTTTACATCCGTATTTTTCATCCGTATCCAAGGTGCATGTGTGTTAATTACAGAAAATTAAGTATCAAGTTGGGATATAGTAGTGCAGATTAGACAATCTCAAATGCAGTGGCTTTGTAGTCAGATATAAGAAATAGTCCGCCAAATAAGTAACATAAGCACTACGCTAGCAATTTATCATTAAATAAGGTAAATGGATCTACACCACTAAAGGAGTAAGGATTAAATTATCAATTAATTCTCAATAATCAAAGCAACTCTGAATGTTTGAGTGATGCCTAGATATATAATTTCTTATGCTTCGTCATCAAATATTCATCTTCCGTTTTTTATGCGCAAAAAGACAACTTTCAAAAATCATTTCTTTTTGGCCTACATAGGGTACAAATGGCCACCGATGTTCGATGAAACGGACAAAAAACACTTACAGCAGCACTATTTGCATTTTTCGCATGCGAAAAAGATGCATCCATGACACTTTTCGCAGAACCTTTTCAGACATAAATTATAAAATTTAAGGATTATTTATTTATTGAATTTAATAACCAACTTTTGATTGATGAGATCCATCCAACCGGCAGGCCAGTGTTCTTCTCGGGACATTATTTATCTATAGCTCAGCTTGCTCTATGATTTATTATAACGCATTGAACGTCTTTAATAGCGACATCCATTTGTACGTTTGTCCATGATATATAAGACCGACCACCCTCTCTCCTAACGCAATGACGTAGCATTATTAATGAAATGACCATAGAGTAGGGATATATAGGTAGAGTGTCGATTCAAAAAAAGTATCTGTATACCCGGGACTGAAAATTTTGTGATCACTTTAAAGTTCTTTGCAGTTTCATCGTAGAATTTTACAAGCGCTAGGATAAATTTTTCTGTGTGGACTTTCAAGCTCTACCCTGGTAACTTGAATAATTTTTTTAAGTTTGCGACACTATACGACACTTATCTATCCTTATAACTTTGAACATTTTTTAAAGTTTTTCTTAATTAAGTATAGCGATGCATTTACTCCAAACATTTTACTCAAGAACAATTTTCTAACATGATAAGCATTGTATTTGATAGCACACTCAAAAAACAATTTCATATGCATGACACGATGTTATACAAGCATAGGCCTAACAGGAAACGGAAAATATAAGAACGTACGAGTGCACTTAGTATCAGAAAACACAGAAAAATATACAGGCCTACTTACTGACCACTTACTTAGTCTTGTGGTCATTTCATAGATTGAAAATGGAACAAATAATCATAAACTTGCACTAAATTAAAATTTAATTGTTTAATTTCACGACATAGAATATGTTTTTCAATTTCCGTCTAAGATGTACCTATTGGTTTCAGTCAGACATCAAATATTGGTTGACACTGGTTGATTATGTGGACAATCCCATATTGACTGATAACCAATAAACTAAGATACAGGGTTCAAGTCAAAGAAAGTGAAAAAAAACGCATTATTTATAATCTAGATCTTAACTTTTTGCCGATGTTGCGAAACATTTGACTCTGAAATGGGTTCATTGGGTAAATCCCAGAGTTCAATTTTTTTCAAGTTTCATTAATACGTTAGGTAAAGATATAAAGACGATGGGTTATTGTAACTGATGCTAATTGAAACTTCTCAGTGTACCGGAAAGTTTATTTATAGTTTATGAATAGTTATAAATGTAGCTTATCTTTAGTAGTAACTAAAATTGAAAAATCACATCGGGGTCGAAATAACCAGACACCCCAAAATGTCAACACAAACATTTAACGCTAACAACTGTTAATTACGAACGTCTGCTCCACTACATATTTATGAGTTGTTTTATGATCACAATAAGTACACTATACATGTATAACACAAATAGAAAAACATTCCACAACTTCAGGGGTATCCACAGGATACTATGAAAAGAAAATTTACATACAACAACGTTTATCTTATCATACATACATGCAATTCGTCAAGCAATTCATTTTTGTGCAAAAATTGAAATTCTTTACATGAAAAACGTAACTAAACACTGTTAACATACAATCGTGACCAAATGTCTTAGGCTACCGGCATAAAAGGAAAATGATGACTTCATTCATTGTATATTCGGCTTGAACTACTAATCGTGAAACTGCACACAGAATCATTCATTGTTTATTCTGTTTAACTACGAGTACTTATCGTAAAACTGTACACAGAATATTTCTTTAAACCGTAGGTCTCAAGAGAATCGAATCAAATGATAAATCATGGACCCAAACAGGAGAGAATTATCGGTTGCTATGGAGACCAAAAGAGAAGTACATGTACATTGTCATGCATTTTTGGCAGCCACGTTTCGTGACGACGTCGAGCGATTGATTGGATGAATTTAATGCCACTGAAAAGACAACTACATAAGCTTTCATTTCACACCTTAAAAAAGCTGAAATCGGTTCACAGATATTATTTTTCAGCAGCAGTTGATTTCATATTTTTCTTTGATATCATTCCTGGCCAAATGCCTTAGACCACTCACTAATATTTAAGAAAATTAGCTTTCTATAAAAAATCTATAAAATGTATGAGGATAATATTAAAGAACTTCAAGAATAACATGTTCAAAACAGGTACTATCATACAGTTCATAAACAGTCATCAGTTAATCTTACCTTCTTGAAGTGGAAGAAAGCTTTTTCGAGGAATAATAGATAGAAAAACAAAATCGATTGTCGATAAAAATAAAATTGGTATATCTCCGAGTTCTAGTGAACCGATTTCAACTCTTAAGATGACAAATTGAGGCTTTGGTAGTTGTCTTTTCAATGACATAAAATCCATTCAATTTATCGCTCAACATTGTCACAAAACATGGCTACCAAAAATACAGGTGTATTTACAAGTGCTTTCCTTTTGATGTGATCCATAGCATCCGACAAATCGTTTGATTCTCTGAGACGCACAGTTTAAAATGATATACTACTCGTATTGTATATAGTCTTGCCATTATTAGTTGAAGCAGAATACAATGTTCAATGAAGTCATAATTTAGCATTTTTCAAATGGCCACGACTATACTTACTAAAACACATCTTAATGTTTTTGAAAACCAGTATGTAGCAGAATTTGCTTAATACGGTTTCACCGGGACTGACCGACTTCCGTTGTTTTAGAAAAATGTAAAGTAGCTAACTTTAGAAGTAGCAATACCGTCGAGACAAGGTCATTTCATATGAAAACCGTAGTAAACAACGCCGAAATATGGCAACTCAACTGTCGTAAACTTTATGTCAACCAGCATAAAAATTAAAAGTGTTGATAAAAAATACCCACAATTACCAACACGGTTAAAATTACTGTCAAATATTCATGTATGTACAGGTTCATGGATTTCTACACAAAGAAAGTTGGTGATGCACTTTTGCCAAATAGAATTTAATCATGTTCAAAAGTATCTAAAACGGAAGTGGCGTAAAGATCAGACCCTTTATTTATAACAATTACGTGGTTATTGATCGAGGAGGCGGAGCAAATAAATTTATCACCATACGCAACAATAAATAATTTGCAGTGTCGTAGCAACGTCGTATCAGAATGATCGGTGAAGTCTTGAGCCGCAGATCGCAATTTCACTAATTCTGTACACGAACAGAACAGTTCATTATGCCGTTGAATTATATGATCAATTCTAGCGAATCGCTGATCACACAAAACAACGAAATATGAAGCCGATGATCGCTTTTTTGGATAAGAAAAAGAATGAAATACGTTGCCATGGTGCTGAAACCGGTAAACTAATCGGTCACCATCACTGGGAATAAAATTATAAAGCACAGAATCTATCTCAAATGTATCAACTAAAGCACCCATAACTTTCAAACACATGAAGCCATGCATTTCTTTTCTTTCTGAGAGGAGTCTCCATCGTAAAAACCGCTTCACTACTAGCTGTCCTTCATTTCTCGTACCTGTTAAAAGGCGTTTTAGTTGATAGTATGCACTCTCAAATGAGGAAGCGGACACGTTCCATAACCCACCATACATTCGCACTTGTTGAGGCAGGTGTCCGAAAGCATGCATAGAGAAAGACTGCACAGATTCTCCAAAAAGCTGTATGGCCAATCGTCGAAATTTGTTGATTAAGATCATCGCATCGGCACAATCATGTGTTGTTATTTTACGTGTTGAAAGCATCCGTATTACACAAGACAATAGAAGAAGAAAAACATTCACTAAATGATTTTCGACGGTGAAGAACAGAGGAATGTAAAATAATATGACATGCTTCCACTCATTTGCTTTAAACTTATGTTTAAAGCTTAGGTTTCTCGGTTTTCTTCGAAAAGAAGCCGGAACAGCAACGTCAACCAGACATCTGGAAACTTGATTTTCATCAATCAGTTTGTGAGATAATAAATGCAATATAAAAGTGCGTACAAGTCCCAAGTGAAGTAAGTGCATTGGGTCAAATGGAATGTCTTGAAAAGCAATAAGTTGGGACAAAGGAGAATATCCCTTTACACCATAAACAGGAGATCCCGTTTCCTCTGCGACACGGGCATGTTCTAAGTAGGAGGCTGCAGTACGTTGCGACGATTCTTCTTGTGAAGGGAATAACATTTTCCGACACTCGTTATCGTAAGTGCCTTTTTTATAACATACATTACAGCCATAAAAGCCGTTAAATTGCACACTATTTATACATTTTGCCTTAGCGGGCAAATCGGCACACAAAGTTACCACTTTTAATCGTACTGCATGATTGTCAGTCATAAAAGAACACGATTGTAACTGATCAACAACTAATTTCATGAACTCAGTGAAATCAGGCATCAGGCTACCATAAAATAATGAACAGAACAAAATATTTTCAAATCTCTTTCTCAATGTAGCTGGTAGATTAACGATGGATGCCATAACGGCCCACATCTTATATTGTCGAGATGAGAAGAACGACAAAATGCCATCAACACTTAATCTTATATATAAAATGCAAAACGTCGACAAACTCCTCCTAAACCATGAAACTTTACGCCAATATGATACTACCATTTAATAGAACAAAAAATTTGTAGTTAAAACCGCCCGGTCTCATTTCCCTAAGTATCATAATTACAGAGAAAAGTAGACTTTTGTGTAAATTTTTACCGAAAAAATATTAATGACACAAGTAACTACATTAAATTTACAAATGAACTCCTCATTTGCTTTAAAAAATTGCCTCGCTAAACATGCGTCTCATTGATTCTAATGTTTCCGACGGATTCAGCAACAGCCAATGAGAACGCGATCTAAATGGTAAGACAGCCAATCAGTGTAGGCGAATGAGTTGGTAAACTTGGAATGCAACAATGTGCATACATACAATGTGCACTGTCTTAATTTAACATACTTATGCATATAAATCCTGGACGAAGTCCGGGGCCTTACTAGTATCAAATAAATGAATTTCGTGCTTTCGGTGTCGAATGAGGAAAACGCGGTACCTGATTTTATGTCTGAAATATCTTCTGATGGTGTCCAATCAAACAAATTGGTATTGTAATTGAGGATAGATTGTATCTGATGAGTTAGATCCAGAAGATAATAAGTTCCGGTAGAACTCTTCACCTCACTCCAACGGTGTTCAATATTTCGCAGATTTTTTAATTTATGAATGGTAGGACACGCATTTGGTAGAGGAAGCACTTTTGCAAATAATTCGAGAAATGATTCAGATGCTGCGTCAGATATCTGATGCTTAGAAACGATATCAAGGAAGTTTATTGAGAACTTTTGTATAGTTACGCCTGAGTCCGGATACAACTCTTCAGTCATTGTATCATCCGAAGAACATGAAGAATCTCCATCATCAGTCACATTCAATTCTTCTTCGTTTACAAAATGAACCGGAGAAGAAGTCAGTCGAGCATCTATAATGGAAGCGAATTCTTCATAGTCCGGTACATAAGATTGTTCCGATAAACTGCTGTTATCGCTACTGATAGTATCGTCAATGTTCGTTGCACTTTCACTTAATCGCCGAATTTTGTTGTAGCGCCTCATCCTGAAAAAAAACAAAGTGGTTTGATATGACTGAGCGGTTATTATGCTAAACATTGGTATAATTTTTTCAATCAATTGATGATAAACAGACTCACAAATTGAAAGGTTATACAGGGCATTTGACCCGTTTCATTTTCTCAAATATCCGATTTTCATGCGTGTATTATATATCTTTAATGATGTACAAGTAGATGAATTTTCATCGAAAGAATGTTTCATTACAACATCCGCCGAAGAGATGAAATACATATTTGGATTCTCATAAACATTTTATGGCAATTATAATAGCACATCAAGCTTAGATTTAATTTAATTGACAATCATTTCACGATTTTAATTGTTTCGTAGAACCCACATGCCAACTTTCGCAAGTTTAAAAAAGCAAATGACATGACATGACACGCAAGTTAACTTCGGCGTTAACTCTTAAACCTACATACAGTATTACCAAAGTTTACAACAAGTCGAGTATTTGAACTTAGACGTGTAACCTTACTCCAAATATGAACTCACCCATTATCGATAATGCTGAGGGTTTCTGCTAGTTTGAATATGATTGGTTCTTTTCGTTAATATAATATGGCAAAGACTACATGAAACCTGAAGAAAAAATAATTTTTTGATGAATGGTCGTATATTTTACTAAACAAGCCAGTAGATAACTGACCATATGTAACAAAATTGAAATTCAGCAATTACACAAGCTGAAGCACAGTTCAGATAAAATTATGTTCAGGATGGGATGTGGATAAATTGGTGCATAGTCAAACTATTATTTACAAGGCTAAACGCTGTCTTTTACCTGCCCGCAAGTCAACCCCCAGCTGATTGACAGCTAATATTGCACGTCGCATTTCGTCGGCATCGTCGTACTCAATATCAAACCGATGTTTTACTGCGTCCAACCATTTTCTTGTTCTTTCTTGGCATAATGGTGGTCGTCCACGAGCTCTTGAAGGAAGGAGTCGTCCTTCTTTCAATTCACAATCTTGCCATAGACATCTGGCAACTAATGTTCCATATGCAACAATATCTAAATTTCTTTTGCCGAGTCTAACTAGGTCTTTACCCTCATGCATAACTATCAAATTTTCAGTGGGTTCAGGAGCATCAGTTGATGTACCTGCAAGCAATGGCACATTTTCCTTATTGCAATACTTCTTTGAGATAACTTTTCTAGTTCTTGTTAGTTCTTTCAGTATCGATTGCTGAATTTAGTATTTTGTTCGATTTTATGGGCAATTATATCGATTTTTTCAGCCAAAGCCTTGAATTCTGCAGAATAAGTTGTACCTCATTGTGAAATATCTGCTGAAGTAGATTCTGTGATTACTTCGTCAGGAGAATCATCAACAAATGCATTTCCACTTCGCTGATTTTCGGTTAAATTCGGACTTGGAACAATACGATGCTCTTCAACAGCGGAAGATTCACATGTAGATTTGTTTAAAAAGGTTAAACTTTTGCTTGTATCAAGTGTGTTGCCATTATCGAGGAAATGTTGGAGGCGATTCTGCTGAATATCGATTTCCATCGATGAGTATGAGAATGCTAGATACACCGCCGGAATCTCTCCCGCTGGTGACATCAGATGAAATTCAGTATAAGGCACAACTTTTTCTTCATCAAATTCCTTCGGGAACATTGTAGATGATGACGATAACTTCAGATATTTTCCTTCGGCAGGAAGCCAGAACAGTGCGAATGTAACTGCTTGCTCACGGAATCTTCTTGGAGGAACTATTGCGCGTTTTTCCATTCCTGAAATAATAACATCCTGATTCCTGATCTACGAAAACATGCATTCAAGAGAAGAACACATGTTGTCATATACAAATATTGTACTCAACAATATTGTCAACATTACTGTATCTTCAGACAATTAAGTTTTTAATGTTCTGGTGTTAGCTCTGCTGTTATTGCGAAAATATTCTATTCCTTGTTCCAATATCTCACAATCTGGATATTTCCTGACGTTTTTATTGTTATTTTGATATTAAAGAAGTGAGCAGATCATGTACTGTAGACGCATAGATTATTTGTTTCTTCAGATTATTAAATATTCCAATACCGCCTTGTGTTAATGGACTATTTTTTACTCAAAGTTTCACCCCAAGAAAGCAAAAAAGGCACTGAAACTCAAGGGGTTACTGAAGCGGAAAATAAAGCAGGGCTGTGGAGCCGGAGCCGAGCCGGAGCCTTAAGGAGCCGATGGTTTTGGTCGGAGCCGGAGCCGGAGCCGGAGCCGATTTATCACAAAGGCTCCGGCTCCGGCAGTAATGTATATATGACCGTTCCAGGACACCACTTTTTCAATTTTTTTCACTTTTAAAAAACGTCCTAAATTGATGAATTTAGTCACTTTTTCAGGTTTTTAAGACCTAAATTGGTGAATTTAGACCATTTTCAAAAAGATTCATTTTCATTTTTTTCACTTTTAAAAAACGACATAAATTCATAAATTTATTCTTTTTTAGGTTTTTTAAGACTTAAATTGATGAATTTGGTCCATTTAAAAAAGTACCAAAAATAATAAAAATATAATATATAAAAATGAATTATATAACCTCCGGACTCTTTTATAAAAAAATAAAAAATATAATATATAAAAATGAAATATATAACCTCCGGACTCTTTTATAAAAAAATATATATATATATCAATCTAAATAATAATCAAAAAAACAAAACAAAATATATTTAAAAAAATATTTCTTTAAAAAATGGAAGAAACAAAAGTGGAACGAACTTCAGAAATGGAAGAAACCACAAGACTATATCCTTCGTTATCTCAATTAAAAACAAGTGAATTGAATCTCAATTATTATTAAGATTAGAGCATTATGATAAATTAAGAAGACGTAATTATTACTTAGACATTCTTCGTTATTGTATGCTCAACATTATTTAAAGTACTAATTGTGTGAACTAGAAGATCATTGTAACTCATAAACTCAAAATTATTCAATGAACCCGTACACTGGCTGATAATTGAAGAGAGAGAAACATCTAGCAGCTTTCCCCTAAAATTATCGTGCTATCTCTTGTCATTTCAATTTACCCATCGGTAAACTTTTGTCATTTCAACTTACGCGTGCGTAAAAGTTTTGACATTTCAATTTACCCCTACGTAAATTATTTTCAGAATCTGTTTTCAAAATCTATTTTCAAAGTCTGTTTTCAAAGTTTGTTTTCAAATTCAGTTTTAGAAATCGATTTGCAAAATTCATTTAGCGTTTGCCAAACACATACGGGTAGTAAAGTACTTCCCATTGTGAAGACATGAATAGATTAAGCACATAAGAGTGCATTGACAATAAAAGCAAATGACAATAAAATTCTTCTTGTGAACTCAGAACGCATAAACGCCGATATGCGGGTTAGTTGTTATGGCAATTTTAAACAATCATTTTAACAAATGAAGTTCATTAAGAAAATGAAAATATGTAAAACAATATAGATTAGAATAATTATAATATAATCATTTCAAAATCGAATAAGTAGTAAGGAAAGTCATCATTAGAGAACAGTTTGAAATCAATACCCCCTCCCTTCTGACTTCTAGGGGTCCCTTAAGAAATTTTTTTATTATAAAATGAGCAACATAAATGATTTTTTGAAATTATATGGAACACAAACCACGACAAATTTCGACCTAAAGAAAATTGCAAATCAATTGGGAATAAAGAATTTTGATGTCCTAATGAGAGGCGAATTACAATTGAACAAAAATAAGCCAACTGTAAATTTCATAACGAATCTTCACACTTCAGACCAAAAACGCGTACATTGGTCAGCGGGACATAGAAATAAAAATGGACATAATTACTATTTTGACTCCTATGGACTTCCACCTACAAATGAAGTCAAAAAATTACTTGGCAATGGAACTTATAATACATTTCAAATTCAAAAACTGGGAACTACTTATTGTGGACAATTATGTCTTTATGTTTTATTTAAATTACAAAAAGGAGTACCATTTCTAGATATTATGTTAGAATTGAACGAACCATGGGTTCTATGGCTACACCTAATGAAAATAATGATAGTTAAAAATTAGTTCGTTGTAATTCATTTTGATAAAATCGGCCTCTGATATTTTCATCATCTAAATCTTTGATTTCGTAAGTAATCGGATAGGTTTGATTTATTTTCCAAACTTCAAATATCTCTTTCGTCCAGTATCCGACGAAGACTTTTTCAAATTTATTCTTATATTTAAATATTCGAACTCTATCTCCAATTTTAAATTTCGGCTTAAGTTTCTGCAAATTCGGATTACTCTCATTGATATTGCACTAGCTGTACTACCTATAGCAGCTGCTCCTTTTGCAGCAGATGTAATCAAATCTTTATTATTTTTAATTAAGTTAACGATACTTCCAATACCAGAAAATATACCAGCTCCGCTGTTTACACTAGCTACGCGGTTTACACCATCTCCTTCTTTTTGAATGGCACCTGCGGTGCCTAGGAACTTTTGTGTTCCGATTGTTTCTACACTGTCATAATGGTAAACAGGATTCATGCGTGGTTCATGAGCAATTTTTTGATTTGAAGCAAAATGTTAAAGATTGTGTTTATAAATTATAGGCATTTTTTAGGATTAAATTTGACTTTTGGGAAAAAATATTTACGTTAATATTTGCGCTAAGATTTACGTTTAGGATTGGTTAGTAACCTGAGGACCTTTGGTCCGATCGGCTAAAGCCTCTGAACAAGGTTCTATCAAGATTTACGTTTGTGAATGGACAACAACTTCGAGATAACTTTATTAATTGATTGTTGCACTTTATCTATTGCGTCAAGTAGCGTGTGATGTACTTTAACTTCTTTTCTATTAACTTGCATTTTCTGCTGATTAATCTTCAATGCCGTTTTAAGTGCATTTAACTTAATTTTAAGAACATCTAATTGTCTTTTAACAGCATCTAACTGTTCTTTATTTTCTTTAGAGTTTTCTTGTAAATTTTTCTTTAATTTATTTTCTAAATTGATTTTCAGATTTTTCATTTTATCAACTTTTTGATTAAGTGAGTTTACTTCATTTATTATTCTATTCATCTTCTTTATTTGTTGAGTAATTTTAGAACTCAATTCATCAACACTTTTTTGGAATGTAGCTTGTAACTTCTTTAAATTTTTTTAAATTCTTTCAGGTAGTTTTTCTATTTCATCTTCTAATTGCTCTTTTAACATTTTTATCTGTTGTTTATTTTTAATTACAGCAGATTTTAAATTTAAAGAAAGTAATGTTAAAATTTTTGATTGTTCAGAAATCTTTTTAAAAAGTTTTGCTATATCTGCTTCTAGCTCTCTATCCTTTTTATCAAGTTTTAACAATTTTTCGTTTAATGATTTGTCATTAAGTTTTAGCAACTTTAATTCATTCATCAGTGGAACCAAAACATCGTTTAATTATTTTTCCTTTAAATAATTGATTTGTGTATCAACATATCGTTTATTTGTTAACTCTGTATTTTGTTGCGGAAGAAAAGAAAGATGCAATGGACCAGATAAAACGTCTCCAGTTTTCATGATATAATTTTCTATTTCTATTTCTAATTCACGATTATTCGGGATATATGCACCTCCTCCAACATTTGGTATCATCATTTTTTGACAATAAAAATAAAATTTTTTCTAATAAAAATAAAAAATGGAAATGTCTCAAATTTGTCAAGTTTGTGGAGTAGATTTTTTAAACCCAACTATGTTGTTTACTCATATGAAAAATACATCATGTGGGAAAATTAATCGAAGTAACTTTTATAAAAAACAGTATGATAGTATTCAACCTAATAATATTCAACCTAATAATAATCAACTGGAGCAATCAGTACAAAATTTAAAACATTTATTTATTTCAGATCAAGGACAAAATCTTTATACTGCTAGAAAAAATACACCTAGAAAAAATAATAATTATGTAGATAATAATAATTATGTAGATAATAATTATGTAGATAAGAATAAATCTGTGAAAGGTAAAATGAAAAGATGCTCTGGTTGTAATAAAGATATAACATCTAAACATTTTGCACGTCATTTAAAAATATGTGAACAAACAGAAGATATTAAAAAAGATAAAAAGGAAAAACTAAAAGAACAGTTATGTCGTAATTGTAATAAATAATTTAGAATTCAAGAAATTACTAATCATTATAATTCTTGTATAAATTCTACAAGACAATGTACAAATTGTCAAATTACAAAACTTAAGACAGAGTTCTATGATAGTAAATATAAATGTAAGGATTATTGAAAAGAAAAAGTAAAATGTAGAGGTTGTCAAAAAATTATATTAAAGAAAAATTTTTCAAGACATGTAACACTTTGTCCAAAACTTAATGAAGATTTTGATGAAGATGTTAATCAAAATTTTAATAAACGTATTAATGATAATTTAAATCAACGTATTAATCAAAGTATTCCAAATCTTCATCAACGTATTAATAATTTTTATTAGATAAAAAAATTACTTTTTATTACTAAAATAGTTATATTTCTACTAAAATAGTTTTATTTCTACTAAAATAGTTTTATTTCTACTAAATAGTTGTATTTCTACTAAAATAAACTTATATATATTTAAATATTATTTTTTATAAAGAATAAAATTTTATTTTTATTAAAATATTCTTAAGCATTCCGGAAGAGAGGAGAGGACTAAAAAATACTTCTTTTGAGTATAGGAACAAAAATTCCGAAACATTCCGGAGGTTCTACGGAGGTTAGAAACACTCATTAGAGTGCAGGAATGCTAGTCCGGAATCAACAAATAATAATTCCTAAATTTTTTATTTTAAAAATAATAAATGAATAAAAGCGAAAAGTTGGAAGATTTATATTCAACGGTTATAATTAAAAGTGATAAAAGTAATAAAAGTAATCTAAGTCGTCATAAATCTCTTAATGAATTTAATGAAATGATATATTATTATATAAATAACACTGAGTTTCAAGATACACTATCCCCTCAAGATCCGAATCTAAATAAAGACGAAGTAGAATATGTAAAAGATATTAATAATATTGTAGATAATCCTAGATATAATCCTAGATATAATACTGTAGGTAATAATATATATAATAAAAAATATTTAGAGACACTACCCACTAATTCATCTCCTAATAAAAAAATAGCACAATCAGATCTTACACGTCTTTGGAATTTTTTAAAATTTCATTGTATAAAAATATTATTTGCATGTATTTTAATATTTTTTATTTATCATCTTGTTATATGTATTGGAAATCAATGGGGTTACTTTCTAACAAAGGAACAAAAGAGGATAAATTTTTATAAACAAGAAATAAAAAATTTTAAAGGATGGAAAAGTGATGAGGATAAGATGAAGGATAAAACTAATAATAAAAATATTACACAAGGTAAAATGTATCAAGAAAATTTACATTTCATTGTTTACGGTAAAACTGGAAGTGGTAAGACTACGTTTATTAAAAAATATATAAACCAATATTATAAGGATGAAACACAAGTATATATTTTTTGTATGCATACTTCTGAATGGCCAACTTTTACAAACGTTTATAATGATAAACAATTAGATGAGTTACAAGATATGGAAAATTTTGCTGGTGCATCTGAAAATAAATCTTTATTAATTTTAGATGATGTTGCAAGTTTATCAAAACAAAAAAATATGTCAGAAATATTTACAAAAGGAAGACATCAAAATATTCAAATAGTTGTATTAGCTCATAAAGCTTGTGATGTAGATAATAAGATTAGAGAAAACATTCAAACATTTTTTACAACTACACAAAATAATGCAGCATTCTTTAATGATATTAATAAAAATTATAAAATAAATATGCCTTTATCATATTATACACAACATAAATATGGAATAATACGTGTTGACACCATAAGTGAACATATGCAAGTATATGATAAAGATTTGAATATATTAGTAGATACTGAACATGAAATCTATAATAACTCTCAAGATTTTGATATTAGAATGTATGCAAATGCAAAACATTTATCAAATCAAGTTATAGAACAAATAATTATTTTTTTAGAGTCTGAAGCAAAAGTACCACTAAAAATTATTTCTGATACATTTTTTTATTTTGATAGCTATTTAAATACAAAATTTGGTATACCAATACCTAACAGATTACAAGATAATGAAACATTAAACTACTTGAAAACTGCAATAGATGATGTTAGAAACGGCTTAAGAAAAGCAACACCAATAATATCTGATGTTAAATCTACATTTTCTGATGCCAAATCTACATTTGATGAAGCCAAAAAAACATATAATGATATAAAACCATTAATGAATGGTGTTAGTGAAATACTTAATAATTAAACAAATTTATCATAATTTTACAGTTATATATTTATAATGTTTTCCTTATATATATTTTTATAATGAACTGAAAATTATTTTCTAATTTATCTTTTAATTTTTTATAATATTTTGTTTTAATTTCTTTTATAATATTTTGTTTTAAAATTGTAAATATATGGATGAAGATTTAATTTGTTTAATGTTTTTAAATCATGTACTGTTAAGTTGTCTTTATTGATTAACCACCATAAATTATTAAAAGCCAAGAATACTCTAAAACTTCTTAGACAAAGTGGAAAATCATTAATTTTAGTATACTTAGGTATACCATGTTTTACTTTATAATCTTTTACAAATTGCATATATTTATGATGATAATAGAATTTAACTTCTTGTTTAGGAGTAAGTGGATTTGTGGGATGTCTATAATTTTTTAAAACTGGTACATGTTCTATCTTATACTCTTCAAACATTTTTTTTTACTTTTTATGCAAAAAAATATTAAATATAATTTTTTTATAACTAAAATTAAAACACAAATTTTTCTTAAATTTTTTTTTAAAAAATAAAAAAAATGGAAAAGTTTTATTGTGTCTTATGTAAAAAAAAGTTGCAAACAAAAAGAAGTTATCAATCTCATTTAAACAGTAAATTGCATTTACAAAATGTAGATCGAGTTGATGAAGGAAATATATTAAAATTTAATAATTATAAAAACTATCTAGAAACATTGCCTACTGATATAAAAGTTAAAAAAATGTTTGATGATTATTCACATTCGGAATATAAAAAAGTTTTTAATAGTGAAGATAAAACTGTGCAAATCGAAGGTACCAAGGATTCACCAATAACAGATATAAAATATTTATTTAATGAACATGTATATAGAACATCGCTCGTTGAACATAATGAAACTGATGACACCTTTTATGATGTATTAACAAACTTCTATAATATATTTAAGAAATCTTTCAAATGTTATATGAATGTAGAAGTACTTTATACAAAAAATGGACCTGATGGAATTCCTGAAGAAATAATACAAGGACATTTTACAAATTCACAAGAAATTCAGAATGTAAATGATATACAACCCATATTTGAACAAATGATACTTAAATTAGAAAATTGTATAATTGAAGCCCAGTTACGTGAATCTGGTTGGAGATTTGTTAAAATACTATCTAAGAAAATAGTAATTGTTAAATATAAAAATAATACTGGTGGTAGTTATGTTCCTTTACCTTTCAGTTCACCACAAATAATCAACATAAAAAATGAAGATGATTATTGTTTTCTAAGGAGTATTATAGCACATTTACATCCTGCAGAATATCACAAAGAGAGACTAAGTCATTACAATAAAGAAGAATACATAAATGAATTTGATCTCTCTGATGGCTTACATGAATTTCCATATGATTATAATAGGTTAATAAAGTTTCATAAAAAGAATAAAAATTTAATAGAAGTAAATGTTTTTGAATTAAATGTGAATTATGTTTCTATTGGTAAAATTACTCCACTTTACTCAGATTCAAAAAAAATTTTATTTGAATAATAAAAATTTACGTCAATCAGAAATAGTATATAATGATAGAGGAAATTACATGCATCATAATATTTTTTACCAAGGAAATATAATATGTACTGAAAAATTTCAAATTGCTAAAACACTATCACCAATAATGATTAATCATAATAATTATAAAGGACGTAATTATAATTATGATTATGATACCGATTATTTATCTTTATCTTTAGAATATCAACAAAAATTAGAAAATTTAAATGAAAGTTTACAAAAATGTAAAACAGATTATCAACAACAAACAAAAATGTTACTACAAGAATATCACCATAAATATCAAAATAAGATAGAAACGATACAAAAATTAAATGAAGAAAATAATGAAGACAATAAAGAATTAAATAATGAAGAAAATGAAACCAATCAAAAAATAAATGAATGTTTAAAAAAATGTCAACAACAATATAAAGAACAATATGATAAAGAATATATTTATTAGTTACAAATATTAAATCAAAATTATCAACAGTCTGAAAAAGATTTACAAAGACAAATTGATGAAACACATGAAATATATAAAGATAAATTTCAAAAATTAAAACAAACAAAGCAACCAGCACAAGCGAATATATTATATTATCAGGGTCATTTTATATTGTGTAAAGATGTCTCTATATTTACAAAAACTTCAGATAATAAAAATTTTCCTTGTCTTCAATGTATGACTAGTTTTAGAACTTTAGAAGAAATGAATAGACATTTGGAGGATTGCCAACAAAATGAAGCAGTTGAAAATACTTTTCCTAAGGATGATTATTTAGAATATAATAAATGGTATTTGAAAAATAAAGTACCCTTTACTATTTATTGTGATTTCGAAGCATATAATGTTGATATGTCACAAAATCGAACGGAAAGTTCCAGGGCTTCGCCCGATTCTGAAAATGATAATTCTGAAAATGATAATTCTGAAAATGATAATTCTGAAAAAGTGCACCTGAACAAAGTAAAGAAAAATATTTATTTGAACAAAAACCATTATGTTGGGGAATGTACATTCATTCAAATTATCCTAATTTATTTAAATCAGAATATTTTCAATACTATGGTGAAGATAATTCAGAAATGTTTACAAAGAAAATAGAAGAATTACAAGGTCGCTTTTCACAATTACTTGAAACAAATAAACCAATGATACCATTAACAGAAAAAGAAAAATTAAATTTTGTTAATGAAAAAAATTGTTACTACTGTGGAAAAGAATTAGGATGTGATAGAGTAAAAGATCATGATCATCTAAATGGATTATATAGAGGTGCAGCACATAATTCTTGTAATCTTAATGCTAATAAATTTAAATATAACTTTGTTCCTTTATATTTCTACAATGGTTCTAAATATGATTTCCATTTAATAATGAAAGATTTATTTTCATCTGAAAAATTACAACAACAACAAATAAATGTACTATGTAAACAAGAAGAAGAATATTTTTCAATGCAATTAGGTTGTATTAGAATTTTAGATGCATTTAGATTTTTTACTCCTTATTCATTAGATGTTATGGGAAAAACTTTGAAATCTGAACAATGTAAAATATTAAATAAATATAATTTAAAACCTTTAAAAGGAATATTTCCGTATGAGTACATAACTGGAGATAAAACCTGTGGTTCACAGTCGAAGACTGATTTTAATTCTGTGAATAAAATTATGGAAGAAAAACAACTTCCTCCAATAAATAAATTTAAATCAACATTAAAACAATCACAATTATATGAAGAAGATTATGCAGAAGCTGAAAAGAATTGGAGAGAGTTAAATTGTAAAACAATGTATGATTATACAATGAAATATCTTCAGATAGATGTATTAATCCTTGCTGATCTTTTTGAAAACTTTCGTGATATGTGTTTAGAATATTACGGAATAGATCCATGTTATTGTTATTCTACACCAGGTTTAACATGGTTAGCAGGATTAAAACATACTGGTGTTCAAGCCGATGGCTCTAGGACAAAGTCCGTTAAACTTAAACATTATAAAGAAAATACATATGATAAATTATTATTTTTTGAATCTGGGATTAGAGGTGGAGTTTCATCAGTTTTAGGTAATAGATATGTTAAATGTTACAATAAAAAAGTAAATCCTGATAATTATGGAATAATGAAACCTTTATCTCCAGAAGAAAAAAAACAATATTAGAAATTTTTAAAACAAAAAAAGAAGGTATAGAGCGTGAAAATATAATTAATGAAATCATGAGAGAAAACTATTTGTTATATTATGATTTTAATAGCTTATATTCTTCTTGTATGATACAAGAATTACCAACAGGTGAAATGGAATGGTGTAATATTCTTGAATATGAACCTACGTTAGATGGTGAAAATAATTATGGTTATGTATATGAAGTTGATCTAGCATATCCTAATTATATAAAAAGTGCAACAAAATATTTTCCTTTCTGTCCCGAAAACAAAATTCCCAATATAGAAGATTTTTCAGATTATCAAAAATCTATAATTCCTAAGAAATACAGACCAACAAAAAAGCTGATGTTAACACAAAGCAATAAAGGAAAGTATGTTGTTGAAGGAACAATGCTAGATTGGTATTTAGATCATGGAATGATTCTCACCAAAATACATCGAAAACTATTTTATCAAAAATCTAGGTGGTTAAAAAATTATATAGAGTTCAATATTGAAAAACGTAAAATAGCTAAAAGAAATAAAGATGATTTTGGAAACGTGTTCTTCAAATTAATGAATAATGCATTTTATGGTAAGACTTTAGAAAATGTGCGTAATAGACAAAATATTGAAATAGTTTATGATAAAGATAGGTTTCAAAATTTAACAAGGAAACCTACATATAAAAGAACTACTAGATTTAGTGATGAACTATGTGCTGTACACTTACGTCGAGTTAGCGTAAAACATGATAAGTTTAATTTCATTGGTTTCACTATATTAGAATTAGCTAAACTATTTATGTATAGATTTATATATGATTATTTAGCACTTGCTTATGGCACAAACTATAAATTACACTTTACAGATACCGATTCTGTTTTCTTAGAATTAACAATACCGTATAATTCTTCACTTGATGAAGAAATTAATAAAATAAAAGATATCATTCATCCTTCTGATTTATGTAAAGTAAAAGATGAGTTAGGAAATGAAGATTTCATAACAGAAGCTATATTTTTAAAATCTAAATGTTATTGTTATGATACAACTAATAATATTAAAACACATAAAACATTAAAAGGAATTTCAAAAGCATCAGTGGCTAATCAAATAACATTTCAAAATTATAAAAATGTATTATTTAATAATGAAATAAAAACAGCATGTAATTATAGAGTTAATTCAAAGAAACATAAAATGTATTTAAAAGAGGAACATAAATTAGCATTAGATCCATTTGATGATAAAAGAAAAATTTTACCTGATGGAATAACTACTGAACCTTTCTAATTTCTAAAATATTATATAAAAATATGATATAAAAATATAATGTAAAAATATAATATAAAAAATGGATAAAATTAGAGCTGATAATTTTAAAAGAATAAAACAATTAGACGAATTAATAATAGAAAGAAATATTATGAAAGAAAATCATCTTCAGCATAGAATGAAAAAAGCTGGTATTCAATCTGATATGTTTGACCATGTAAAATTGTCTGAAGAAGTAAAAACTGATTATGAAAAACTGTCGAACCATTTAAAACTCTTGAAAAGGAACTTAATGAAAAACGTGTTGATATAGCGGATCCTGTACTTAAAACACTATTAGATGATTATGGTTTGTTAGAAGCAAACATAGATAAAAAATTAACAAAATCTATGTTATTTGAACATTCTACTTTCTTTTTAGATAAAAAATTATTTGCAAGATTTTATCTTGGTGGAAAAGAAATATTTCCACAACCTTTACGGGGGTTAATTTTTTCACCAGATAAATCTACTTTTAGTTTAGATAGAAATTTTGTTGATCTTTTAAGAGGAGGAGATTTAAAAAATTATGCTGTAGAAGATCTTATAAAATATAAAGCTATGTTAGATAGAGTTGATACAGTAAAATCTCTTAGACGTTATAAACAATTAGAAAATTTATTATCAACCGGAGTTAAAGTAGGGAAAGGTTTATCTGAAAAACAGAAAACAGAAACAACTGTATTTTTACCAGATGATCCACAAGAATTACTAAATAGATTAAATATTTTAATATCTGCAATAAAAGAAGGACATAATTCTAGTTTCAATGAAATTCATGCTATATTGAAAAGACTGTTAGAAAAGAAGATTCTAAATGAAGAGGATTATAAAAGCATAACCGGACATCTCTGATGTCTTTAAGGGCTTCGCCCGTAGCTGAAATATGTTGTTGCTTTTAATTTTTTTTATAAAAAATGTTAATTTAAAATTTTAACTAAAAAATGTGTTCAGCAGATTTAGACAAAATTAATAATCATTTAGAAAATTTGACAGAGATTTTGGGTCCATCAAAATTTAGTACGACGTTAAAAATTATAACAACTACTTCATCACACACTTGTAATTTAGAACCCATTCTTCATTTGGAACAAAATAAAAATTATCAAATTGCATTGACTAGTTTCTCTACATTTAACACTATTCAAAACGTTATCAAAGATGTGAATGACCAATTTAGATATTCTACTGATAAAGGAAAAACGTGGAAAATACTAACTTTTCTTCCTGGTTCTTACGAAGTTGAAACAATATCAAAGGAAATTAAGAGAAATTTAGGTATACCATTTAAAGATAAGAAACAATTACATTTCGCAGTTGAACCGGCAGTTAATAAATTTTCTCTTACTTTAGACGAAAATCATCAAGTTGATTTTAATCATGATAGATAATTGTCAAAGCTATTAGGATTTAATAAACAAACTTATAGTCAAGGTTATCATTTAGGTGAGAAGATTCCAAAAATAACTGAAATAAATTCAATTGTTGTACATTGTGACATTATTGAAGGAGGATATATAAATGGTAAATTATCAAATTTAATATTCAGTTTTCCAGCTTTTACTGTACCCATTTGTTACAGACTAAATGTAATTCCACAAACATTAATATATTTCCCTATTACAAGAAAAGCTATTAACAACATTTGCATTAGAATCACTGATGGGAAAGGACAAGAAATAAATTTTGGAGGTGAAGAGATTATGATAGATCTTTTGGTTCGGGAGGTATAAACTCCCACGCGAAGCTAGAGAAGTTTAATTTTCTTCTTATTCTTTAAAAATAAGAATAAAATAAAAATAATTTTTTTATTAAAAATGAGTGTACTACCACCATTAAATAAAAAAGAACTTAAATTTAATCATCATCCAAATTTATCTAATAAAGTTTTGTCAGTTATTTGTGGAAGATCAGGATGTGGAAAAACGCATCTATTATTTAAAATTTTAACGACTCCAAATTTTTTGGATTATAACAATCTTATAATTTATACAACAACAGCAGAACAACCCGTCTATCAATTTTTAAAATATGGATTTGAAAATAATCTTACAGAAACAGCAATTGCTTCTCTATTCGAAGAATACGAAAAATCTGAATATGAAGAAGAAATAAATTTGTGGTGTGAAGAAGCAGCAAAAAATAAACAATTAGTTGAATCAAATAAAAATAAGCATATAAAGATACAATTAATAGATGACAGTGGTAATATGCAAGATCCTAGTAAACTAGATAAAACAATGAAACATTGTGTAATTTTTGATGATTGTGTTAATGATAAAAATCAGTCAGTTCAGAGAAATTATTTCACAGGAGGTAGACATAATAACTGTAGTGTTTTTTATTTAACACAAAGTATGTATTCATTAGACGGAAGTGTTATTAGAAAGAATGCAAATATATTTATACTATTTGAAATAAATGCAAGAAACTTAAGTGATTTGTTAAGAGATTTATGTGTAAGAGATAAAGATGAATTTAAACAATCGTGTAATAATGCTTGGTCAAAAGATTACGGCTTCACTGCAATTAATATTGATAAAAAAATTCATGATAGAGTTATCGAAGATTTGTTTACCTAATGATAAAAATATACAAATATAGTATTATAATATTTTTTTGTTATTATTATAAGCTTTAATTTTATCCATTTTTAAAATATAATATTTGAATTTTGTGGTAACATTGGAATACAACAAAAACATTTTACTGAACAAATTATTTTTTATTGCTTTGTTGTCTGACATCTTTTCGTTTAAAGTTTTCTCGTTTTAAGTTTTGTTTAATAAAGTTTTGCTTAAATTTTCGCTTAAAGTTTTTAGTTCTTCTAAAAAAATTTTGCCATTTTCTTCATTAGAAATTTTACCATCACTAAAAGTTTTACTATCACTAGAAATTTTGCCATCCTGTTTATTCTTATCATCAACTTTTTCTGACTGTAATTGAAATGATATTTGATTTACTTCATTAGCTATTTGATCAAATTTTTCAATCTCATCTAACGTAATAACATTATCATCACATACTCTTTGAAAGTAGTAATGTAGTTTATCATAGACTTCTTTAATATGTAAATGCTTAGTTTTTAATGATTTTCGTTTCTTAGTTATTAAAGATTTATCTAACATTGTAACAAGTGAAGTTGAAAAAACACCTATACCTGTTAAAGCAGTAGCAACTACTGGAATTACTAAAACACCTGAAGATATAACAATTGTTAAAGCACCTAAACTTATTGTTAAGAATATGCCAATTCCTTGTGTTACATTCTTAACTTTAGTCCATCTCTTTCTTAATTTTTTATAATGCTCTAATCTTAATAATAATTGAGATTCCTTATCTTTCATATAACGTACTCTATCTTTGTGTTTTTCTTTGTTCATTTTTTCAATGTTCAATTCACTTGTTTTTAATTGAGATAACGAAGGATATAGTCTTGTGGTTTCTTCCATTTCTGAAGTTCCTTCCACTTTTGTTTCATCCACTTTTGTTTCTTCCATTTTTTAAAGAAATATTTTTTTAAATATATTTTGTTTTGTTTTTTTGATTATTATTTAGATTGATATATATATATATTTTTATAAAAGAGTCCGGAGGTTATATATTTCATTTTTATATATTATATTTTTTATTTTTTTATAAAAGAGTCCGGAGGTTATATAATTCATTTTTATATATTATATTTTTATTATTTTTGGTACTTTTTTAAATGGACCAAATTCATCAATTTAAGTCTTAAAAAGCCTAAAAAAGAATAAATTTATGAATTTATGTCGTTTTTTAAAAGTGAAAAAAATGAAAATGAATCTTTTTGAAAATGGTCTAAATTCACCAATTTAGGTCTGAAAAACCTGAAAAAGTGACCAAATTCATCAATTTATGACGTTTTTTAAAAGTGAAAAAAATTGAAAAAGTGGTGTCCTGGAACGGTCATATATACATTACTTCCGGCTCCGATAGTTTGAGCTTTGATATAAATCTAGAAATTTGAAAGTTATTAATTGGCATCATAAAAAAATTAAATCATTTGAAATCTAAAGATATGTCTTTTAAGTATACCAATGATCTGTCTTCCACGATATCTTTCTTTGCAGTTGCCGCCTTCTTTTGTATTATATTTATTATATATTTACACACATGTGTAATATTTTTTTATTGCATATGTTTCGTAAGACTAATTTCCATATTGACAACGTATTCTCCAAAATCCATTAATTTGAAGACTTGTTATATGCATGCTAACTAGATGATTGTAGATTCCTAGAGACAAGTCGCCAGTCATTTATGTACACATTTCCAGTTCAGTCAGCAAAGATAATATAGCTACATTTCTTGCGCAATGTCTTAAATCTAATACGGTTACTATGTAGGCTATCATCTATCGGTATGGCTACTGGCAGAAGCTACTGGCATCTGTGACAATGCCAATTTCCTTAGATTGTATTGTAGGCTCTTGTGCAGTCCCCCCACCTACATTTTTCAAAACAATCGATTATTCAATTTGATCAATTTTGATTGATTCTTCACACTCACACGAATGACCTGACTACAAGTCCTCACATGGCTATAGCAATAAGCGACCCAGCCACTTCTAGTAGCGCCCTATTATTTTAAAGGTATCTCATTCACAATGAATTTCCTTTGACTTCAAAATTCAAAGGGTAGTCTATATTTCAATGCGAAAAACCCGAAGGCAAATTACAATGTTGACTTGCTGACTAAGTTTGCGACCATGACATCGCAATTACCCACGTAGATTTTTACAACAGCACGGAATGCTTCACTCAAACCGGTGATGCTGAAACGGACATCCAATGGTGCTGCATCTTTTGACCAGAGAAAAAATGGGGGGGGGAGGACTGCACAAGAGCCGTATCGTGTAATAATATTTCCCCAAATGTCATAGACCTGTGGATTTCAAGAATTTTCATTATTTTTTTTCCGTCTGTCAACACTTTATGCTGATATCATGCTGACTTATATTTAAACAATAAAAAAAGACTGAGACGCTCTCAATAAAGGCGCCTTTTGACCTCCCTTTTCTATTGTCTGTGACATTAAACCGCACGCGCATTCGAAAGCTAGCAAAGTTGGGATTTCTGCTCGGTGCTCGCAGTCAAATTTTTATTATGCATAGCACCCTGCAACATACTGTGTGATAGTCCGAGTTCAGATTCATCAGCCTAACCATCATCAGAGGAATAGTGGTAATGTGTTATACATAAATTGAATATAATAATATACATGAATCATTGATGAATTATTTAGTGCAACTTTACGCCATAATGAAAAATACGAAATTAATATAATGTAAGTTAGGCCTTAACTTATTAAGTATGCTGCATAGAATTACAAAACTTGTCCTAAATTAGATATTTTTAATTTTTTTAAGTATAATTTTCAATTGTACATTTCTAGCCTACACTGCAATGAGGCTATCTAAATTACAATTTCTACAGATGATGAGTCGTGGGCTACCCACCGATCATATTAGTCATGGACCAACAGACAATTGAATAAAGGCAATAACAAATAACAATAGCAACCTAAGCTAGCCTATATACACTTTAATATTCAATAAACCAATTGATATCTTTATTGATACGGTATATTTGGCTATATAGCCGATACCCTTTCCATGTTCGAGTAGATACAGGTCCTATAAGCTATTTAGAGGCATACGCTATCCAGTTTCATATTCAAGCTTTGTTAAAAAGCTTATACTACTATTCGGCCCCTGTGACGGCTAATTAGGTATATCATCATCAATCATGTGGTCTTATTTAATGTAGCCTCGTAGTAGACTGGTTGCAGGCTAGGCCAATTTATATTTAGCCAGTGCGGGAGATCTTTATCTAATTTAACCAATCCTGGCTATAACTTTATTTTATCTTTCAGAGATAGTCAATTCATGCAAAAATATATGACAAGTATGTTATTTGTCATTATATTAGGCTATTATCATTTTTATTATTAACTTAAGTCGTTGCTTGTTAATGAAAACTAATTTGATGATTGTAGCAAGCCTCTAAAGGCCACACCGTTATTCAAAAAATCAACGGATCCAGGATAACCAGCATAGATAGAACCTGAATTTGAAGTCGGAGCCGGAGCCGAGCCGGAGCCTTTCACATCAGTGTCGTGGAGCCGGAGCCGATGAGATAACGCATCGGCTCCACAGCCCTGAAATAAAGGAAGAGAAGAAGAGAAATTCGCTTGAAGTTAGCGAATTGTGCAGAAAATGACGATTTTTCATCTATCTGTACTTTTAACAAAAATGGGTTGTTG
Source organism: Prostheceraeus crozeri (assembly GCA_907163375.1). Taxonomy (NCBI): domain Eukaryota; kingdom Metazoa; phylum Platyhelminthes; order Polycladida; family Euryleptidae; genus Prostheceraeus; species Prostheceraeus crozeri. The sequence continues at coordinate 48,473 of CAJQUW010012774.1, forward strand.
AAATCATCAGTTATCCTTGTAATTGACGATAACGAACCTCATTCATGGCAGGTCACTCTATCAGGAGTATGCACGTCTATTTTGAGTGTGATATGATAAGATTTAGTGACAGTGTTTGATCACTTGAAGTTAGCAAAATGTGCAGAAAATGACGATTTTTTCATCTATCTGTACTTTTAACAAAAATGGGTTGTCGAAATCAGGGCTGTGGAGCCGATGCGTTATCTCATCGGCTCCGGCTCCACGACACTGATGTGAAAGGCTCCGGCTCGGCTCCGGCTCCGGCTCCGACTACAAATTCAGGTTCTATCTATGCTGGTTATCCTGGATCCGTTGATTTTTTGAATAACGGTGTGGCCTTTAGAGGCTTGCTACAATCATCAAATTAGTTTTCATTAACAAGCAACGACTTAAGTTAATAATAAAAATGATAATAGCCTAATATAATGACAAATAACATACTTGTCATATATTTTTGCATGAATTGACTATCTCTGAAAGATAAAATAAAGTTATAGCCAGGATTGGTTAAATTAGATAAAGATCTCCCGCACTGGCTAAATATAAATTGGCCTAGCCTGCAACCAGTCTACTACGAGGCTACATTAAATAAGACCACATGATTGATGATGATATACCTAATTAGCCGTCACAGGGGCCGAATAGTAGTATAAGCTTTTTAACAAAGCTTGAATATGAAACTGGATAGCGTATGCCTCTAAATAGCTTATAGGACCTGTATCTACTCGAACATGGAAAGGGTATCGGCTATATAGCCAAATATACCGTATCAATAAAGATATCAATTGGTTTATTGAATATTAAAGTGTATATAGGCCAGCTTAGGTTGCTATTGTTATTTGTTATTGCCTTTATTCAATTGTCTGTTGGTCCATGACTAATATGATCGGTGGGTAGCCCACGACTCATCATCTGTAGAAATTGTAATTTAGATAGCCTCATTGCAGTGTAGGCTAGAAATGTACAATTGAAAATTATACTTAAAAAAATTAAAAATATATAATTTAGGACAAGTTTTGTAATTCCATGGAGCATACTTAATAAGTTAAGGCCTAACTTACATTATATTAATTTCGTATTTTTCATTATGGCGTAAAGTTGCACTGAATAATTCATCAATGATTCATGTATATTATTATATTCAATTTATGTATAACACATTACCACTATTCCTCTGATGATGGTTAGGCTAGTAATGGGCAAAAGACCGTTCCAGGTCACCTAAAATTCAAAAAAATAGTATCTTTAAAAACGACATAAATTCATGAATTTAGTCCCTTTTTCAGGTTTTTAAGACCTAAATACATGAATTTAGACCGTTCCAGGCCACCATAAAATTCAAAAAAATAGTATCTTTAAAAACGACATAAATTTATGAATTTAGACCCTTTTTCAGGTTTTTAAGACCTAAATACATGGATTTAGTCCATTCAAAAAGTACCATTTTTTCAAAAATGGTACTTTTTAAAAACGACATAAATTCATGAATTTGAACCCTTTTTCAGGTTATGAAGACCTAAATTCACAAATTTGGGCGTTTTTAAAAATACCCAATTTTCAAATTTTTCAAAATCTCAAAATTTGAGAATTACAATTTTCACCCTCGCTTAAATCATGACCGTTCCAGGACACCGAAAAAATCATAAAAGTTAAGAATCTCAAAATTTGAGAATTACAATTTTCACCCCCGCCAAAATCATGACCGTTCTAGGACACCGAATATTAGTATTTGTAAAAACGTCTTTTAAATCTATTTTTCAGGTTTTTAAAATATATCATGTGACTAAAAATATTTGAAGGAATTGACATATTCTTAACAATAAGTTTAGGTACTTTTACAATTGTCATTCAATTGTAGAGAACATCTGCTTCTCGGATTTATGAATAAAATGCATTTCAGTGTAAGGAGCTGTGTCCTCCAACTCAAACATTTGAAAGGAAACAATGTATGAAAGAACAAACAGCTGCTACACCCACTTAGTCATTTGTAAGACGTGAAATATATAACCAGCAAATCCTACTCCGGCTGCAATGCCGTGTAACAATACACAACAACAATAATCGATATGGCTATTTCAAACAATTGTGCTGAAGACTTATTTAATTAAATAGTGTTTCTTGTCAGTGAAGGTTGTGTCAAAACGCTCTCGTCATATATTTCTCAAAATGAGACAAGATCAATTTGAAGATAGAAGAAAACAATCGTTGACAGGGAGGATGAAAAAATTACGGGAGGAATTGGAGAGGCATGAATTTACAGATTCTTTGAGTGATTTCATAGAGCCAAATGGTGGAGTCAATAATACAATTGTAAACTTACACAAATTCTTGTTGCATGAAAAAAGAAACAATTCACTCAGTGTTATGTGTAAAATTTTTATCGGTAAGCACTATCTGCTCTCTGTTTGTGATAATGACAAGTCTTATTTTTAAAGTCTCTTGAAGCAAAATCATATCAATTATTCACGCACCTAAGTTTCATTTGTTATGAAATTAGGTAAATTAGCAGACAAATTTTCTACGCTTTGTTGGGTGTCTGTTTCTCTTGTACTTTAAAAGTCACGACCTAATGTTAACGGAAGATTGACTTCATTGTGTAAAGCAATTATGTGACATTCCAAATGATTCCATTCTTCTCTCAAACAATGGTGCGTCATTTAGCGATAATACCGCGCTGACATATTCAATGGAATTTGGATGTTAAACTCCGCTATTGTTATTGCGATACGGCCGCAAGACACTTTATTTTCAATGTTAGACCATTATATTCTCTTGAATAATGGTGCGCCATTCAGCTAAAATACTGCGCCATTCAACTAATCAAATGACGCGCTGTGAAGAAAATTTATCATTCTTTAAACCCCTCTGTTTTAAATGCAATGTTATTTCCTCTTGCACATGTAAATACAATAGAGTGTTTCATCCAATGAAACCTTGTCCTCGCGTGGACAGAAATCCCATTGTTTAGAAAATTTGTATCTGTCGGTTTTAAATGCAATGTTATTTCCTGTTTTAAATGCAATGTTATTTCCTCTTGCACATGTAAATACAATAGAGTGTTTCATCCAATGAAACCTTGTCCTCGCGTGGACAGAAATCCTATTGTTTAGAAAAATTGTATCTTATATGCAATGTTATTTCCTGTTTTAAATGCAATGTTATTTCCTGTTTTCAATCATTTTCATTATGTTGTTATATGACGTCATTTTTCTCTCATCCAATGAAACCTTGTCCTCGCGTGGACAAATTTACATGTAGTTCAATGTATCCAAATTGAATGTATGCAAAGTGGTTGTAACCAAATTGAAATATCCATGTGTTGTTTTTAATTTCTCATTTACGGGAATATAATAGAAACATTGTATCTTCTATAAAAATGAGAAACATTAGAGACTTCCAAAAAATATACAGCAAACAAAACCACATTAAATTTCGATTTAAATGAGATTGCTAAGCAATTGGGAATAAAGAATTTTCACATATTGATGAGTAATGAATTACTATTGATAAAAGATGAGCGAAACACCAACTCTACTGCTACAATGCAACAATGTAACGTTTAAATTTAGATTCAATTAAATCATTTCAAAATTGAATAAGTAGTAAGGAAAGACATCATTAGAGACCAGTTTTAAATCAATACCCCCCAAGTAGTAAGGAAAGTCATCATTATAAAAATGTTTTAAATCAATACCCCCTTCTGACTAAGTAGTAAGGAAAGACATCATTAGAGAACAGTTTTAAATCAATACCCCCCCTGTCTTCTAGGGGTCCCTTAAGAAATTTTTTTATTATAAAATGAGCAACATAAATGAGTTTTTTAAATTATATGGAACACAGACAACAACGAATTTCGATTTAAATAAGATTGCTAATCGATTAGGAATAAAGAATTTTCACATATTGATGAGGGATGAATTACAATTCCTAAAAAATAGGCCAACAGGAACCTTCAGTTCCCGGAACAAAGTTCCATCAATAACTGTAAATTTCATAACAAATCTTCATACGTCAAATGAAAAAGGTGTACATTGGTCAGCAGGCGTTAAAAATCATCAGCAGAACTATTATTTTGATCGCCCGGAGGCTGAGAACTATTGGTTCGATTCATACGGTTTGCCCCCTACAAATGAAGTAAAAGAATTACTTGGAACGGGAACATACAATACGTTTCAAATTCAAACACCAGGCACTACTTATTGTGGACAATTATGTCTTTATGTTTTATTTAAATTACAGGAAGGAGTACCATTTCTAGATATTATGTTAGAGTTAAACAATCTATAACTCAAGCGAAGGTAGCTAAAGCGCCACCTAAAGGTTAAAGCTCTGTTTTCTGTAATTCATTTTGATAAAAACGGTCTCTGATATCCTCATTATCTAAATCTTTAATTTCATAAGTAATCGGATAACTTTGATTTATTTTAGAAACTTCAAATATTTCTTTAGTCCAATAGCCAACAAAGCCGTTTTCAAATTTATTCTTATATTTAAATATTCTAACTCTATCTCCAATTTTAAATTTCGGCTTAAGTTTCTGCAAATTCGGATTACTCTCATTCAAATTATTATTCTCGAATATTTTCTTTCGTATTAAATGAGGGTCGTCAGAAGCATTCTTTGGAGTTTCTTCAATACCAGAATGAACTTTATTATTGTACTCTTCCACAACTCCTGGTAATATCTTCAACCATTTCTGATTTCTTTGCTCAGTAAATTTCTTGAATAATTTATTTTTTAACGACCGATTGAATCTTTCTATCACTACGGCCTTCCCAGCGTTTTCAGTTGAATAAACAATTTCAAAAAGTGGCTGAACGTTTCTGTTATAAAATTACGACCCTTTATCAACAAACAATTTTTTGGCTTTCTATTACTTTCTTTAAAGATTTCTTCAAACGCATATTTAACTGATAGACCACTTTTATTTTTTAAAGGCTTTACCCAAGCGTATCGTGTATATAAATCTATAACTGTCAATGCGTATTTGTAGTCCCTTTCATTCGGCATATGAATAAGATCAGCACTCCAAATATCATCTTTATTAAATACTTTTACTTTTAATAAATATTTAGGCTTTCTATATTCTTTATGAATTTCAGATGCATAAACGTCTGAATTATGATTTTCATTTAAACCCTGACCGAATAATATTTTAGCTTGTAAAGCTTTCTTAACAAACATTCTTTCAATTCTTTCTCTAAATGTAGGATTCTGAATACTATCTAATTCTTGAATCATCTTCTTATCAGCTGCATGACGAGAACTTAGATCATGATTTCGATAAGCTAAATCATGCCTGTAAGCGGCGGCATCTACTCTATTTATTGGTTCTTCACCTGGTTTCGGATTATTATTCTCATCTAGTCTTATATCTAATCGAGTTCCTGGCCCAGTATATGAATGACCAGGAAGATGTTTTTCTTTCGAATATTTACTCCAAATAAATCCAGGAAAGTTTTCTAATGTTTTTTGTATGTCACCTCCAATATGCTGACAGTTTGAGTTTTTATTTTTGTTTAATAGATAATTCAATAAATCTAAATTAGAAATTTTTAATTTAATTAAATTTTCGGAATTTGTAGAATTCATTTTAAAAGATAAAAAAAATTTAAAAGATAAAATAAAATAATTGTTTTACCGAAAAGAACCAAAGGTTCTGAGGCTTTAGCCGATCGGACCAAAGGTCCTGAGGTTATTACCTTATCATACTAGGACTTAGATATATTCCAGAACCATCTTTAGTTTTTTTAATTTCAATTAAATCATTAACATTGTGGAGAATATTCTTAAGAACTCGTTTTCCTTCATCAACTAATTTTAATTTACTAATAAAATTATCTACTACTCCTTCACCCCTAGCAACTTTCTCTAACTCTCTGTTATGACGTTTTTGTTCTTCTAATGCTGCCTTCTCTGATTTATTTTTATTTACTGCTTGGACAATACCAGCTGTCCCACCTGCAACAGTTCCTGCTGCTGCTATGCCTCCTATTATTAGTGGAATTAATGGGAGAATCCCGCCATTCTTTTCTTCTTGTAATTGAATATTCTCTATCATTGGTTTACTTATGTAATACTTTTTTTTATTAATCGTAATAGTTTTAGGGGTATTTTTGTCAACAATATTACGTAATTTTAATTCAACAGTTTTATTATTATTACTTTTCGCTTGCGACATTTTTAATAAAAAAATTTTAAGTTACGAAAAAAATTTTATTACTTATTACTAAAAATTTTAAGTTACGAAAAAAATTTTATTACTAATTACTAAAAATTTTAAGTTAACAAAAATTTTAATCTATCCTAGTTATGAAAAAATTTTAAGTTACTAAAAAAATTTTTAATCTATTCTAGTTATCAAAATTTTAAGTTATCAAAAAAAATAAATTAATTAAACGACGAAGTCTTGGGCTTTAGCCTATTCTAGCCATCTTCCCATTAAGAACTTCAATAGAATATTTTGTATCTTCTAGCAATAAACCATAAGCCATCAATGAAGTTGTGGAATCTTTTTTTTCAATATTAATTGTTACATCACAACCATTTTTAATAATATCTTCAGATTGTGCACTTAAATCGAAACAGAAAATTGGATATAAATGTCTCCAATCTCCAGGAGTTAATTGTGGTTCAACTCCAAATTCTATACAAAGATTTCTATAAGAATCATATCCTTCCATAAATTGATTATTGCTATTGTCAAATCTTAATGGATCAATTGGATAACGGGTTTGATTTAATGAAACTTGTAAACTTCGAATTGTATTAATATGGAAGAGATTATTGTTCTTATCAAAACTTGGAGAATTATTTCTTTGAAATGTTAGTAATAAATATCTTGGAGTATTCGCAGTTCTAGTAAAATGCCAGTTAAATCTTTGTTCGGAAAAAGTTACTGAACTAGCAGTACGCTTTAGAAAATTAACTGGAATTGGTTTGTTAGTATTTAATCTTTTTGCAATAGCTGTTTCAACCTCTAAACTAGGAGTAATATGCTTAATCCACCATTCAAGTCTATCAATTTTTAAATATGCTTTTTTTCCAGTCTTACCAAAAAAGATTAATTCATTATTTGCTGTACGATGAATTATTAATTTAAACTTTAATTGATATGATATTTTGTCATAATCTAAATATCCGAATAATGGAGACAATGACCAATTAACTGTCTGTTTACTTTTTTTGTTAAATTCACGTCTTTCTTTATATGCACTATTGTTTGTTTTATTTAAATGTTTTGCAATATTTTCTACATCTTTCGCAATTCCTGCGGCATCTGTTCCAGCGTGAGTTAAATCATCAACAATTATACCATCATTAGTATCAGGAAACCAACCTTCGATTTCATACTTTTTATTATTTTCACCAATTGTTACAAATCTAAGCATTGTATCAATTACACCTGGAGAATCACTTATTGTTTCTATATTTTGAGTTGCAACATCTAAACGCATTTGTGTAAATAATCTTGGAAAAAAATTATTCTCTAGTGCAATATTATCGGTTTCTGGTAATGGTGTTGTAAAATTAGCATCACTATACAAAGAATATTCACAGTGTAAAAATGAATCAGGTAGATATAAATAACTCTGCTGATTATCAACTTCAAAGATTAAATCTCCTCCAGTGTTTACTCTACTGGAAGATCCGGGATTCATAGCAATTCTTATATAGTCATTCTTTTTTTGATTATAACTGACGAACGGAGGATCGTCTAATCTAAATTTATTTTCGATAAGCGAAGACATCTTTATAAAAAATAATTTGACTTTTTGTTTTTTCTCACAGACAGAAAAAAATTTTACTAAAATAATTTTGCTAAAATAATTTTGCTAAAAAAATTTTACTAAAAAAATTTTACTAAAAAAATTTTACTAAAAAAATTTTACTAAAAAAATTTTACTAAAAAAATTTTACTAAAAAAATTTTACTAAAAAATATATTTTAGAATTTTGCTAGACCAGCTCCGCTACAGCTTTGCTGGTGAAACCGAAGGTTGCTACTCACACCATTTCCTCTTATTTCTTCAATTGTTTTTTTATTATTTTTATTTTCATTATGTTTACTATTAGACGGAGCTCCGCTCCTCAAGGTTTCCCCAACAGCTATGTTAGCAATTTTGTTTTTTGTTTCCTCTGAAAGTTTTTTTAAATTTTATAGTTCTTCAGAATCATTCCTAAGTTTACGAATAGCTTCTAGTTGTTTTAATTCGTTTTGAGACTTGACAGCATTTGATATTGCACTAGCTGTACTACCTATAGCAGCTGCTCCTTTTGCAGCAGATGTAATCAAATCTTTATTATTTTTAATTAAGTTAACGATACTTCCAATACCAGAAAAGATGCCATCCCCTTCTTTTTGGACGGCACCTGCGGTGCCTAGGAACTTTTGTGTTCCGACGGTTTCTCTATTATCATAATGGTAAACCGGATTCATACGTGGTTCATGAGCAATTTTATTATTTGATGCAAATTGTTTAAGATTGTGTTTATAAATTATAGGCATTCTTTAGGATTAAATTTGACTTTTGGGAAAAATATCTACGTTCGGCTAAAGCCTCGAGGAGCTTCGCTCCGATAGGTTAGAAACCCAAGACTTCGTCGATCAAGATTTACGTTTGTGAATGGACAACAACTTCGAGATAACTTTATTAATTGACTGTTGTACTTTATCTATTGCGTCAAGCAGCGTGTGATGTACTTTAATTTCTTTTCTATTAACTTGCATTTTCTCCTGATTCATCTTCAACGCCGTTTTAAGTGCATTTAACTTAATTTTAAGAACATCTAATTGTCTTTTAACAGAATCTAACTGTTCTTTATTTTCTTTAGAGTTTTCTTGTAAATTTTTCTTTAATTCATTTTCTAAATTGATTTTCAGATTTTTTCATTTTATCAACTTTTTCATTAAGTGAGTTTACTTCATTTATTATTCTATTCATCTTTTTCATTTGTTGAGTAATTTTAGAACTTAATTCATCAACACTTTTTTGGAATGTAGTTTGTAACTGCTTTAAATTTTTTTTAATTCTTTCAGGTAGTTTTTCTATTTCATCTTCTAATTGTTCTTTTAACATTTTTATCTGATGTTTATTTTTAATGACTGCAGATTTTAACTTTATAGAAAGTAATATTAAAATTTTTGATTGTTCAGAAATCTTTTTAAAAAGTTTTGCTATATCTGCTTCTAGCTCTCTATCCTTTTTATCAAGTTTTGATAATTTTTCGTTTAATGATTTGTCATTAAGTTTTAGCAACTTTAATTCATTCATCAGTGGAACCAAAACATCGTTTATATATTTTTCCTTTAAATCATTGATTTGTGTATCAACATATTGTTTATTTGTTAACTCTGTATTTTGTTGCGGAAGAATAGAAAGATGCAATGGTCCAGATAAAACGTCTCCAGTTTTCATAATATAATTTTCTATCTCTATTTCTAATTCACGATTATTCGGGATATATGCACCTCCACCAACATTTGGTAACATCATTTTTTAACAATAAAAAAATAAAATTTTTTCTAATAAAAATAAAAAATAAAATTTTTTCTAAAAAAAATAAAAAAATGGAAAATCCAAATTTAAAAAAATTATATTCGCCCGCATCATCCTGTTCTTCTTATTCGACGAGATCAACGGGATTTGAAAATAAATGTTTTGATAATAATAATAATAATAATCCATGTATAGATGTTAATATTTTATTTCAATTACAAGCCGAAATATTTAGAGAACAGACTAAAGGTTTACCTTCTAAAGAAACTAATTATTGTTTATTTCCAAGTGATCCATTTATTAAATTTATGGATATAGTAAGTAAATATAATGATGTAGCTTATGTTGAATTAAATAAAGAAAATATGGTTATAATAGGTCATAATAATGTTTATGGATTTATTAGAGCAGTGTTACCAATTAGTAATACTGATTGGATAGAAAATAAAATTATTAATTATATCAATATTAAAGAATTAGTTAAAAAATTAAAATCTTTTTCGAAAGAAAAAATTAGATTATTTGTTGACGATCAAAATCAATATAACATTCACATAGAGAGTAAAAAACATAATGAAGAATTATTATGTCAAGTTTATTATAGAGACACAATTTGTAAACAAGAAACATTAGAAATGCCGCAAAGATATGATGATGATACGTATATAGGATTATATTCAAACTTAAATATTAATTTATTAAAATCTTACATAAATGGCTTAGCTCAACAAGAAAAAATTTTTATGTGGACAACACCTTATACTATTAACAATGACCATAATCATAATAAACGAACTGAAGGTTCTAGGGCTTTGCCCGATCTTAAAGAATCTTATGATAATAATGATGATTCTGTAACATCTGAAAAAGGTGTAAATGGTAAAAAAGAGTATAAAAATATTAGTAATTATAAAAATTTATCTAAATTTCATTTTCTTACAATTGAAAATAATAATGATGGCATAGTTGAAGATACTGTTAGACAACTATGTGTCGGGTCTACAAAATTTAAATTAGGATTTACATCTAATCAATTTAAAATTTTATCATCTTTAACAAAAACTAAAAGTGATTCAGATTATGGTGGTGTTATTAAATTTTCCAAAAGAGATCAAAGACCAATATTTTTCTCTATTATATTATTAACAGATAAAAGATGTAATTTAGAGTTAGATATTCCAATAAGAGAATGGTATCCTATCATGGAAGGGCATCCTATACCAAAAAGTGTAATTTATGATGATGAAGAAACAATTTATGATGATGATGAAGAATCAATTGATGATGATGATGATGAATCAATAGTTAGTGAAAAAAAATTTAAATTATCTTTTGATAAAACATTATATGATGAAACTTAATAAGATAAAACTTAATATGATAAAACTTAATGTGATAAAACTTAATGTGATAAAGAAAAAAATAACTAAAGAACGTGAAATATATAATAATATAAAATAACACTCAAGTCCTTGATATTAGAATGTTTATATCTAAAATTAAAACACAAATTTTTTCTTAAATTTTCTCTAAAAAAATAAAAAAAATGGAAAATACCAAGTTTTATTGTGTCTTATGTAAAAAAAAGTTGCAAACAAAAAGAAGTTATCAATCTCATCTACAAAGTAAAATGCATTTACAAAATGTAGAACGAGTTGATGAAGGAAATATATTAAAATTAAATAGTTATAAAAACTATCTAGAAACATTGCCTACTGATATAAAAGTTAAAAAAATGTTTGATGATTATTCACATTCGGAATATAAAAAAGTTTTTAATAGTGAAGATGAGACCATACAAACCGAAGGTTCTAGGGCTTCGTCCGTACCAGATGGAAGATATTTATTTAGCGATACTGATGAATTTGATGAAGCTGAACGAAACGATGAAGCCTTAGCAAATATAAAATATTTATTTAATCAGTCTTTTCGCGGGACATCGGAGATGTCTTCCAGGGCTTCGCCCGTTGAATATAATGAAACCGATAAAACTTTTTCTGATATTCTAACCTACTTTTATAATATATTTAAGAAATCTTTCAAATGTTATATGAATGTAGAAGTACTTTATACAAGAAATGGACCTGATGGAATTCCTGAAGAAATAATACAAGGACATTTTACAAATTCACAAGAAATTCATAATGTAAATGATATACAACCCATATTTGAATCGATGATACTTAAATTAGAAAATTGTATAATTGAAGCCCAGTTACGTGAATCTGGTTGGAGATTTGTTAAAATACTATCTAAGAAAATAGTAATTGATAAATATAAAAATAATACTGGTGGTAGTTATGTTTCTTTACCTTTCAGTTCACCACAAATAATCAACATAAAAAATGAAGATGATTATTGTTTTCTGTGGAGTATTATAGCACATTTACATCCTGCAGAATATCATAAAGAAAGACTAAGTCATTATAATAAAGAAGAATACATAAATGAATTTGATCTTTCTGATGGCTTAGATGAATTTCCATATGATTATAATAGATTAATAAAGTTTCATAAAAAGAATAAAAATTTAATAGAAGTAAATGTTTTTGAATTAAATGTGAATTATGTTTCTATTGGTAAAATTATTCCACTTTACTCAGATTCAAAAAAATTTTATTTGAATAATAAAAATTTATGTCAATCAGAAATAGTATATAATGATAGAGGAAATTACATGCATCATAATATTTTTTACCAAGGAAATATAATATGTACTGAAAAATTTGAACTTGTTAAAACACTATCACCAATAATGATTAATCATAATAATTATAAAGGACGTACTGATGATTATAATTACAAATATTCATCTTTATCTTCAGAATATCAACAAAAATTAGAAAATTTAAATAAAAGTTTACAAAAATGTAAAATAGATTATCAACAACAAACAAAAATGTTACTACAAGAATATCACCATAAATATCAAAATAAGATAGAAACGATTCAAAAATTAAATGAAGAAAATAATAAAGAATTAAATAATGAAGAAAATAAAGAATCGGCTAAAGCCAGAGGAGCTTCGCTTCGATTAAATGAATGTTTAAAAAAATGTCTACAACAATATAAAGAACAATATGATAAAGAATATATTTATCAGCTACAAATATTAAATCAAAATTATCATCAAAATACATTTAATCTTGCAAAAGAAATTAATGAAACACATGAAATATATAAAGATGAATTTGTAAAATTAGAACAGTCAAAACAACCAGCACAAGCGAATATATTATATTATCAGGGACATTTTATATTGTGTAAAGATGTTTCTATATTTACAAAAACTTCAGATAATAAAAATTTTCCTTGTCTTCAATGTATGACAAGTTTTAGAACTTTAGAAGAAATGAATAGACATTTGGAGAATTGTCAACAAAACGAAGCAGTTCAAAATACTTTTCCTAAAGATGATTATTTAGAATATAATAAATGGTATTTTAAAAATAAAGTACCGTTTACTATTTATTGTGATTTTGAAGCATATAATGTTAATATGACACAAAATCGAACGGAAAGTTCCAGGGCTTCACCCGATTCTGAAAATTATAATTCTGAAAATGGTACGGGCCAAGCCCTAGAACCTTCGGTTTTTAATTATGAAAAAAGTGCACCTGGAAAAAGTTCAGCTGAACAAAGTAAAGAAAAATATTTATTTGAACAAAAACCATTATGTTGGGGAATGTACATTCATTCAAATTATCCTGAATTATTTAAATCAGAATATTTACAATACTATGGTGAAGATAGTTCAGAAATGTTTACAAAGAAAGTAGAAGAATTACAAGGACGTTTTTCACAATTGCTTGAAACAAATATTCCAATGATGCCATTAACAGAAAAAGAAAAATTAAATTTTATTAATGAAACAAAATGTTATTACTGTGGAAGAGAATTTACAAAAAATTATAAAATGGCAAAGGTACATATCTTGATAGGCGAAGCGACGGCTCTGCCGTCAAGGTAAAAGATCATGATCATCTAAATGGATTATATAGAGGTGCAGCACATAATTCTTGTAATCTTAATGCTAATAAATTTAAATATAACTTTGTTCCTCTATATTTCTACAATGGTTCTAAATATGATTTCCATCTAGTAATGAAAGATTTATTTTCATCTGAAAAATTACAACAACAACAAATAAATGTACTATGTAAAACAGAAGAAGAATATTTTTCAATGCAATTAGGTTGTATTAGAATTTTAGATGCATTTAGATTTTTTACTCCTTATTCATTAGATGTTATGGGAAAAACTTTGAAATCTGAACAATGTAAAATATTAAATAAATATAACTTAAAACCTTTAAAAGGAATATTTCCGTATGAATATTTAACCTGTGGCTCACAGTCGAAGACTGATATAACTGGAGATAAAACCTGTGGTTCACAGTCGAAGACTGATTTTAATTCTGTGAATAAAATTATGGAAGAAAAACAACTTCCTCCAATAAATAAATTTAAATCAACATTAAAACAATCAAAATTATCTGACGAAGACTATGCAGAAGCTGAAAAAAATTGGAGAGAGTTAAATTGTAAAACAATGTATGATTATACAATGAAATATCTTCAGATAGATGTATTAATCCTTGCTGATCTTTTTGAAAACTTTCGTGATATGTGTTTAGAATATTACGGAATAGATCCATGTTATTGTTATTCTACACCAGGTTTAACATGGCTAGCAGGATTAAAACATACAAATGTTCAAGCCGATGGCTCTAGGACAAAGTCCGTTAAACTTAAACATTATAAAGGAAATACATATGATAAATTATTATTTTTTGAATCTGGAATTAGAGGTGGAGTTTCATCAGTTTTAGGTAATAGATATGTTAAATGTTATAATAAGAAAGTAAATCCACAAGAATATGGAATAATGAAACCTTTATCTCCAGAAGAAAAAGAAAAAATATTAGAAATTTTTCGAACGAAACGAGAAGGAGTAGAACGTGAAAATGCAATTGATGAATTCATGAGAGAAAACTATTTGTTATATTATGATTTTAATAGTTTATATTCTTCTTGCATGATACAAGAATTACCAACAGGTGAAATGTCATGGTGTAATATTCTAGATTATCAAAAAACATATGATGGAAATTATAATCATGGTTATATATATGAAGTTGATTTAGTATACCCTGATGAAATAAAAGATAAAACAAAATATTTTCCTTTCTGTCCAGAAAACAAAATTCCTAATATAGAAGATTTTTCAGATTATCAAAAATCTATAATTCCTAAGAAATATAGGCCAACAAAAAAACTTATGTTAACACAAAGCAATAAAGGAAAGTATGTTGTTGAAGGAAGAATGCTAGATTGGTATTTAGATCATGGAATGATTCTCACCAAAATACATCGAAAACTATTTTATCAAAAATCTAGGTGTTTAAAAAATTATATAGAGTTCAATATTGAAAAACGTAAAATAGCTAAAAGAAATAAAGATGATTTTGGAAACGTGTTCTTCAAATTAATGAATAATGCATTTTATGGTAAGACTTTAGAAAATGTGCGTAATATACAAAATATTGAAATAGTTTATGATAAAGATAGGTTTCAAAATTTAACAAGGAAACCTACATATAAAAGAACTACTAGATTTAGTGATGAACTATGTGCTGTACATTTACGTCGAATCAGCGTAAAACATGATAAGTTTAATTTCATTGGTTTCACTATATTAGAATTAGCTAAACTATTTATGTATAGATTTATATATGATTATTTAGCACCTGCTTATGGCAAAAACTATAAATTACACTTTACAGATACCGATTCTGTTTTCTTAGAATTAACAATACCGTATAATTCTTCACTTGATGAAGAAATTAATAAAATAAAAGATATCATTCATCCTTCTGATTTATGTAAAGTAATAGATGAATTAGAAGGAAATGAAGATTTCATAACAGAAGCTATATTTTTAAAATCTAAATGTTACTGTTATGATACAACTAATAATATTAAAACACATAAAACATTAAAAGGAATTTCAAAGGCATCAGTGGCTAATCAAATAACATTTCAAGATTATAAAAATGCATTATTTAATAATGAAATAAAAACAGCATGTAATTATAGACTTAATTCAAAAAAACATAACATGTATTTAAAAGAAGAACATAAATTAGCATTAGATCCATTTGATGATAAAAGAAAAATTTTACCTGATGGAATAACTACTGAACCTTTTTAATTTTCTAATTTCTAAGATAGACAAATTTCATATATACATAAAATAAAAAAATATTATAACACTATATTTGTATATTTTTATCAATCCGCGAAAATATTTTCTATAACTCTTTCATGAATTTTTTTATCAATATTAATTGTAATGAAGCCATAATCTTTTGACCAAGCATTGTTACACGATTGTTTAAATTCATCTTTATTTCTTACACATAAATCTCTTAACAAATCACTTAAGTTTCTTGCATTTATTTCAAATAGTATAAATATATTTGCATTCTTTCTAATAACACTTCCGTCTAATGAATACATACTTTGTGTTAAATAAAATACACTACAGTTATTATGTCTACCTCTTGTGAAATAATTTCTCTGAACTGACTGATTTCTATCATTAACACAATCATCAAAAATTACACAGTGTTTCATTGTTTTATCTAGTTTACTAGGATCTTGCATATTACCACTATCATCTATTAATTGTATCTTTATATGGTTATTTTTATTAGATTCTACTAACTGATTATTTTTTGCTGCTTCTTCACACCACGAACTTATTTCTTCTTCATCTTCAGATTTTTCATATTCTTTGAATAATGAAGCAATTGCTGTTTTTTTAAGATTATTTTCAAATCCATATTTTAAAAATTGATAGACGGGTTGTTCTGCCGTTGTTGTATAAATTATAAGATTGTTATAATCCAAAAAATTTGGAGTCGTTAAAATTTTAAATAATAGATACGTTTTTCCGCAACCTGATCTTCCACAAATAACTGACAAAACTTTATTAGATAAATTTGGATGATGATTAAATTTAAGTTTTTTTTATTTAATGGTAGCACTTCACTCATTTTTTGATAAAAAAATTTATTTTTATTTTATTTTTGTTTTTAAAGAAGAAGAAGAAAATTAAACTTCTCTAGCTTCGCGTGGGAGTTTATACCTCCCGAACCAAAAGATCTATCATAATCTCTTCACCTCCAAAATTTATTTCTTGTCCTTTCTCATCAGTGATTCTAATGCCAATGTTGTTAATAGCTTTTCTTGTAATAGGAAAATATATTAATGTTTGTGGAATTACATTTAATCTATAACCAATGGGTACAGTAAAAGCTGGAAAACTGAATATTAAATTTGATAATTTACCATTTATATATCCTCCTTCAATAATGTCACAATGTACAACAATTGAATTTATTTCAGTTATTTTTGGAATCTTCTCACCTAAATGATAACCTTGACTATAGGTTTGTTTATTAAATCCTAATAGCTTTGACAATGATCTATCATGATTAAAATCAACTTGATGATTTTCGTCTAAAGTAAGAGAAAATTTATTAACTGCCGGTTCAACTGCAAAATGTAATTGTTTCTTATCTTTAAATGGTATACCTAAATTTCTCTTAATTTCCTTTGATATTGTTTCAACTTCGTAAGAACCAGGAAGAAAAGTTAGTATTTTCCATGTTTTGCCTTTATCAGTAGAATATCTAAATTGATCATTCACATCTTTGATAACGTTTTGAATAGTGTTAAATGTAGAGAAACTAGTCAATGCAATTTGATAATTTTTATTTTGTTCCAAATGTAGAATGGGTTCTAAATTACAAGTGTGTGATGAAGTAGTTGTTATCATTTTTAATGTCGTACTAAATTTTGATGAACCCAAAATCTCTGTTAGATTTTCTAAATGATTATTAATTTTGTCTAAATCTGCTGAACACATTTTTAAACTTAAAAAATTAAATAAATATTTTTTTATGAAATATTTTTTTTATAAAAAATTAAAAACAACAACATATTTCAGCTACGGGCGAAGCCCTGGAGGACATCAGAGATGTCCGGTTATACTTTTATAATCCTCTTCATTTAGAATCTTCTTTTCTAACAGTCTTTTCAATATAGCATGAATTTCATTGAAACTAGAATTATGTCCTTCTTTTATTGCAGATATTAAAATATTTAATCTATTTAGTAATTCTTGTGCATCATCTGGTAAAAATACAGTTGTTTCAGTTTTCTGTTTTTCAGATAAACCTTTCCCTACTTTAACTCCCGTTGATAATAAATTTTCTAATTGTTTATAACGTCTAAGAGATTTTACTGCACCAACTCTGTCTAACATAGCTTTATATTTTATGAGATCTTCTACAGCATAATTATTTAAATCTGCTCCTCTTAAAAGATTAACAAAATTTCTATCTAAATTAAAAGGAGATTTATCTGGTGAAAAAATTATACCTCGAAAAGGTTGTGGAAATATTTCTTTTTGTCCGAGATAAAATCTAGGTATTGTTTTTCCATCTATAAATGAGATAGAATGTTCAAATTGCATAGATTTTGGTAATTTCTTATTAATGTTTGATTCTAGTAATCCATAGTCATCTAATATAGTTTTGTGCTCTGGATCTGTTATATCAATTTGTTTATCATTATTTGTACTTTCTTTTTCAAGAGTTTTAAATGGTTTCATAGTTTTCTCAAAATCAGTTTTTACTTGCTCGGTTTGCTGCATTTTTTCAAACATATCAGATTGAATACCAGCTTTTATCATTCTATGTTGAAGATGATTTTCTTTCATAATATTTCTTTGTTTTATTAACTCTTCTAATTGTTTTATTCTTTTAAAATTATCAGCTCTAATTTTATCCATTTTTAAAATATAATATTTGAATTTTGTGGTAACATTGGAATACAGCAAAAACATTTTACTGAACAAATTATTTTTTTATTGCTTTGTTGTTTGACATCTTTTCGTTTAAAGTTTTCTCGGTTAAAGTTTTCTCGTTTTAAGTTTTGTTTAATAAAGTTTTGCTTAAATTTTCGCTTAAAGTTTTTAGCTCTTCTAAAAAAAATTTGTCATTTTCTTCATTAGAAATTTTAGCATCACTAGAAATTTTGCCATCCTTTTTATTTTTATCATCAACTTTTTCTGTCTGTGATTGAAATGATATTTGATTTACTTCATTAGCTATTTGATCAAATTTTTCAATCTCATCTAACGTAATAACATTATCATCACATACTCTTTGAAAGTAGTAATGTAGTTTATCATAGACTTCTTTAATATGTAAATGCTTAGTTTTTAATGATTTTCGTTTCTTAGTTATTAAAGATTTATCTAACATTGTAACAAGTGAAGTTGCAAAAACACCCGTACCTGTTAAAGCTGTAGCAACTACTGGAATTACTAAAACACCTGAAGATATAACAATTGTCAAAGCACCTAAACTTATTGTTAAGAATATGCCAATTCCTTGTGTTACATTCTTAACTTTAGTCCATCTCTTTCTTAATTTTTTATAATGCTCTAATCTTAATAATAATTGAGATTCCTTATCTTTCATATACCTAACTCTATCTTTGTGTTTTTCTTTATTCATTTTTTCAATGTTAATCTTTTCAATGTCCATTAAAGTAGAACTACGTTCATATGATAACGAAGGATATATTCTTGAGGTTCCTTCCATTTCTGAAGTTCCTTCCACTTTTGTTTCTTCCATTTTTAAAGAAATATTTTTAGTCACATGATATATTTTAAAAACCTGAAAAATGGATTTAAAAGACGTTTTTAAAAATACTAATTTTCGGTGTCCTAGAACGGTCATGATTTTGGCGGGGGTGAAAATTGTAATTCTCAAATTTTGAGATTCTTAACTTTTATGATTTTTTCGGTGTCCTGGAACGGTCATGATTTAAGCGAGGGTGAAAATTGTAATTCTCAAATTTTGAGATTTTGAAAAATTTGAAAATTGGGTATTTTTAAAAACGCCCAAATTTGTGAATTTAGGTCTTCATAACCTGAAAAAGGGTTCAAATTCATGAATTTATGTCGTTTTTAAAAAGTACCATTTTTGAAAAAATGGTACTTTTTGAATGGACTAAATCCATGTATTTAGGTCTTAAAAACCTGAAAAAGGGTCTAAATTCATGAATTTATGTCGTTTTTAAAGATACTATTTTTTTGAATTTTATGGTGGCCTGGAACGGTCTAAATTCATGTATTTAGGTTTTAAAAACCTGAAAAAGGGACTAAATTCATGAATTTATGTCGTTTTTAAAGATACTATTTTTTTGAATTTTAGGTGACCTGGAACGGTCTTTTGCCCATTACTTAGGCTGATGAATCTGAACTCGGACTATCACACAGTATGTTGCAGGGTGCTATGCATAATAAAAATTTGACTGCGAGCACCGAGCAGAAATCCCAACTTTGCTAGCTTTCGAATGCGCGTGCGGTTTAATGTCACAGACAATAGAAAAGGGAGGTCAAAAGGCGCCTTTATTGAGAGCGTCTCAGTCTTTTTTTATTGTTTACATATAAGTCAGCATGATATCAGCATAAAGTGTTGACAGACGGAAAAAATAATAATGAAAATTCTTGAAATCCACAGGTCTATGACATTTGGGGAAATATTATTACACGATACGGCTCTTGTGCAGTCCTCCCCCCCCATTTTTTCTCTGGTCAAAAGATGCAGCACCATTGGATGTCCGTTTCAGCATCACCGGTTTGAGTGAAGCATTCCGTGCTGTTGTAAAAATCTACGTGGGTAATTGCGATGTCATGGTCGCAAACTTAGTCAGCAAGTCAACATTGTAATTTGCCTTTGGGTTTTTCGCATTGAAATATAGACTACCCTTTGAATTTTGAAGTCAAAGGGTATTCATTGTGAATGAGATACCTTTAAAATAATAGGGCGCTACTAGAAGTGGCTGGGTCGCTTATTGCTATAGCCATGTGAGGACTTGTAGTCAGGTCATTCGTGTGAGTGTGAAGAATCAATCAAAATTGATCAAATTGAATAATCGATTGTTTTGAAAAATGTAGGTGGGGGGACTGCACAAGAGCCTACAATACAATCTAAGGAAATTGGCATTGTCACAGATGCCAGTAGCTTCTGCCAGTAGCCATACCGATAGATGATAGCCTACATAGTAACCGTATTAGATTTAAGACATTGCGCAAGAAATGTAGCTATATTATCTTTGCTGACTGAACTGGAAATGTGTACATAAATGACTGGCGACTTGTCTCTAGGAATCTACAATCATCTAGTTAGCATGCATATAACAAGTCTTCAAATTAATGGATTTTGGAGAATACGTTGTCAATATGGAAATTAGTCTTACGAAACATATACAATAAAAAAATATTACACATGTGTGTAAATATATAATAAATATAATACAAAAGAAGGCGGCAACTGCAAAGAAAGATATCGTGGAGGACAGATCATTGGTATACTTAAAAGACATATCTTTAGATTTCAAATGATTTAATTTTTTTATGATGCCAATTAATAACTTTCAAAATTCTAGATTTATATCAAAGCTCAAACTATCGGAGCCGGAGTCGGAGCCGGAGCCTTTGTGATAAATCGGCTCCGGCTCCGGCTCCGACCAAAACCATCGGCTCCTTAAGGCTCCGGCTCGGCTCCGGCTCCACAGCCCTGGTTGAAATCATCAGTTATCCTAATAAATGACGATAACGGACCACATTCCTGGCAGGTCACTCTATCAGGAGTATGCACATCGATTTTGAGTGTGGCATGATAAGATTTAGTGACGGCGTTTGATCACTTGAAGTCAGCGAATTAGTGTCTCAAAGTCTTAGTAGGCCTATGACCTTACCTGCATCAATTTAACAGTAAACTGCTCTTCCTATAACAGTTCAATTTATATTTTAAACTGAGCACCTTCTATATTGTAATAAATAATAATTCAAGTTATTTCTCAAAAACATATTTCGAATAGGTGATTGTGATACATGTAAATTTTTTGGTGTTCTAAGAACTACGGTAAAGAATTACGAATCAGCAGCATATTTGTTAATGAGAAACATACTTATTATTGAAGGCACAAAATGCGGATTCTTCGACCAAAATTGCATTATAAAAATAAAAGTACGCGCAACGTTTCGCTTCCGCTTCAGCTGGCGCTATAAAATGCAATGCCTACTGTATGTGAACATTCAGAGAGGGATTGTGTGATTTGATCTCAAAAAGTTCAAGTTGCATACGTTCAGTGAGATTAGTAACATTTTTGTGAAGGATCGTCAGAGATATCATGTAAATGTCAGGGAAACTATTATGATCATTAACAATGTGCTGATAAAACAATGAAGAGTCTACAGTCAAGTGTTCACGAAGTCTGGAGCGAATAGTTTTCATCGTTTCACCGATGTAGGTAGCAGGGGAGTGTGAGGGGCAAATGGAACATCGAATCAAGTACACACAACCTTTCCAAGTACAACCCACTCCCTGAATGTTCGCATACAGTAGGCATTGCCTTTTATAGCGCCAGCTGAAGCGGAAGCGAAAAGTTGCGCGTACTTTTATTTTTATAATACAATTTTGGTCGAAGAATCCGCATTTTGTGCCCTCAATAATTATACCTTACCGTCCAATGGCCATCACACAAAGATTAATGGAAACATACTTATGACTTAACATGGCCTTAAAAGTGAGACTAAGAGATCCACAGTACTATGTAAGATATGCCTAACACTACATGATAAAATAAGATCATCCCTAAAATTTTATACTTTCATTTTGATATGTATTGCAAAAAATGACTTTATATGCCCTATTGATAATACAAAAGACAAAAATTAACTATTTTCTGCAGCAAAAAAGGGATGCGCCCGACAGATCATGAACACAAATACACTCAGCAGTGATTTCATGGCAATAAAATGATACTGATAGTAAATTTAAAAATTTCCACATTATATATTTAGGTCAATGGATCTATCATGGATTTAAATAAGGAACGGTTGCTTATCAGTTACAATTCATAATAAACATGATAGTCCTAAAATAAATATAATTAATTGTTTACAATTTGTATTATTGCTCAAGTAAGAATTATCTTCACTATACTACAAATGATAGCTGTGACCTATGTTTATATAGATCTTTAATAAATATCAGTCTTGTCATGAAATAAGGATTATTTCCTCTTCATGTGCAAAACTAAAAAATATTTCAATGTAATTCTACAATATGAATCTTGTGTATTTCTCAAAAGAGGTTCGCAAAACATCCTCAAAATCAAACTGGCATCGTGACGTGAAGCCGGCACTGAATAGACGCGACAAAAATGATGTCTGTTTTCAGACAAAACACCACTACGCTCCCGTCGCTGCCGACACGTTCCCGACACCACGTCATAGAGCCGGTACCGGGCCGGCAAATTTTTTCCCACTGGGTTATACATACCATCAACACATGAAAACTTGAAAGAATTTATCAAGTTTTAGGCAAGTTTTTAAAAAGTTGTAGCAAAATTTATTTACAGGATAATTTCATGATAGAGCTTTGATAAATTATACAAGTTAAGCAATTGTTCAATTGCTCTTTAAAGCGCTTAAAAAATGTAAAACGTTTTATAGTCCCGGGTACAGTGAAAATTTTTATATGAAAAGATTCAGTTTCTTTCGGAGATTACGTTCCCGTGGTCCAAAAAACTATTTGAGCAGTTCTGAAAAAAAGTCAAAATTTTGCCAATTTATATACTACCGAGATGACTCCACTATGTAAGTAGTATGCAAGAAGTTGGATATCAAAAGGTATGAATATTTGCTAATAAGCATCCTCACTAAGCGGAAATTAAGCTGATTATCAAGGGAATTTCATGATCCGTTTTATAATGGAAGTCTTCATGAAAAAGTCGACATCTTATTGTGCTTTCTTGGCTGAAATTTCATATTTCTAATTCATGAAAGCAATAGCAGGTCATCGAGTTGCCAATTTAGCAAATATCACCTCTCCAAGGCTGTCATGACACGTTCAATCTGTAAAATAATATCATTTCCTTCTGCAATGCTATCATGATCAGTCAATTCGGTTGTAATTTCTTCAAAACTGCATAAATCTATGTATACTCATTGACAAAATTTTTGAAACATTTACTTCTTTAACTTCTTCCCTTTTTGACTGGCATATATACAAGTATGTATGATACCTTCATAATTTAGTCACAATCTCCACCAAGTCGCTAGCCCAGAAAAACAACGCATGTAGCAGATTCAACTTTAATAGCGCGTGTGCCCCCTCTAGCTCCAATACATTCAGTAATCCGAGATGGCATGGATTCACAAAGTTTCTGAATGAAGGATGTTTCAAGGAGAAGCCACTACTCTGTCAGTCTTTCAGAGAGAATCTTCAGGGACACTGGTGGAAGTGAATAGCGGTCTCTCACTCGCTGCCCAAGCTCGTCCCAGACTTATTCAATGGGTGACAAGTCAGGTGACCGTGCAGGCCAGTCAAGGGTTTGAATGTTCAGTCTCCTAACAGTGGCAATGACAGCCGAGGAGCGATGTGGTCTTGCGTTGTCGTCTTGGAAGACGAGATCCTCCACCCTGACCACTGGGGCAACAACAGGAAGCACAATTTCATTGAGATACCTCTCTCCAGTCAACGTGCCTTTGATGATGACTGCTGTCGTTCGTCCGCCATGCCAAATGCCACCCCACAGCATAACACTTCCACCACCATATCTGTCGTGTTCTTTAATACAGCATGGGGCAAAGCGTTCACCTGGAAGACGATGCACTCTGACACGACCGTCATTGAAATCCAGAATAAATCTCGATTCATCGGTCCACAAGACTTTCTGCCAGTGATGGTCATTCCATGTCATTCACACCAGGCAACTCGTCTTCTGCGGTGCTCAGAACTCAATGGAATTAGGACAGCTGGTCGTCGCGATTGAATTCCAGCTTCTCGCAATCTTCGGTAAGCCGTTGGAACGCTACAGTCTATATTTGAGCCACTCTTCCACGACTAGCACTCTTGTACGACTAGCTTTGGGACTGACACAAATCTATCCCTCTTTGCAGCTAAAACCAGACGTGCGTTGTCCTTCCTGCAGACTTTCTTGGTCGACCAGATCCCTTCTTCTTTTCAACATCTCCTTCTGCTTTCCATCGACACCACCACCTCCAGACAACGACTCTCGATAGTTGCAGCTCTTCGGCAACACTCGCACAACTTCTACCACAACGAATCATTCCAATAGCCATACCTCTGGTAAACTGATCATGTGCCATTTTATTTTACAAAAGCTGGATTTCAGTTCACGTTTATGTTCAATTTGTAAAAGCAATTGTGACAGTTGTATCGATATCAAAATTTGAAATTTGACCACCATAGATCTTTGTCCACTCTCTAATGTGTTGAATGGTAATACATAGAAAGCGAGATATTGCATCATACCTGAGAAAAAAATGAAACAAACTCCAATTCAAGCAAATGATAGTTTGTTTCATTTTAATTATGTCAATGAGTATATCTCACATTTTGAAACAGTTCCGACTGTATCTCCCTTGAGTTCATTTAATAAAATCGAAAGTGTATACACATTGGGGATTTAATATATGCGGAGTTACCACTCTACCTAACATACTTACTCTATGGAAATGACCATGCACATATCGAAAGTATCGTCAAAAACTCACGAGTGAAAGTTCAGATTAAAGCAGCCAATCAGGGATCTGCAATCATTGACAATAGATCAATAGTGTTGCAGGTGGCATTGTTGCCCCTTGATGGCAGAGTTTCCCCATTTTATCAGCTTATGTGGAAAATTAGTGTTACTAAATACTTATTCTAATTATCACACATACTGTAAGCTTTATTACAATAATTTGTTTAGTGAAACCTTAAGACTTTTTACTCGTTTCAGATCAGTCATGTCCAACCGGAAGCCAACTCATTCAGAAAACAGAGAAGTTGGCTGTTCTGTATGCATAAAGCGAAGTCTATGCGCAAAATATCGAATGTGATACATGATACAATTAATAAAAGTATATGTTCTTGAAAGATGTGATGCGAATCATCAAAGGCTTCCTACCGTTGTCTGCCTTGTCCTGCTTAACTGTATTACACGAGCAAAGAAAAGGTTGCTTTAAACGAAGAATACAACTTATTGACTATGCAAATTTCAAGTCTTTGAGATCAATCACTCGAAGCCAAGAATCGTGCACTTGCACGGTTTGTGATATAGGAAGGTCCTCAATTCAATCATACCCATGAAACGGCCTTCAGCCAAGCGACCAAAAAGATCAGGCAGACAAAAAAGCGTGTCGTATTAAGGTTTGCAGTCATTATTTCAGTTTCATTTCAGCTGCAAAGATTAAATGAATATTGAATCAAAGTGATAGGTAGGTAAAAACGTGTATACACGTCCATGGGAGTCAAGCGGTGTTGTCACGTTGACGTGTATACACGTCCATGGGAGTGAATAATTTAAGAAACCCTGTGCAAACGTAAATGTCGGATCGTGTCCGGGCCGACAAAAGCAAAGTGCGACTTTTAGGCCATCTTGAGCAGTTTCAATTCAAATGAAGTTTCTATCGTAATTTATATGATCTGTGTTATGATATGAACTGCGAAAGATGTTTTAATATGAAATAAATAGAAATGTTTTTATAGCCACGCATTTTGATGAATGTCGGCACAAGTGCGTCATAATTCGGTCAATCGACTTTCGGAAGAACTTCGACAAGACGAAAAACGTAGCTGACTTCGGAACATAGCGATTAATCGCACTGTGACGGGAATCCTGTATTGGGTACTATATTTAGAAGTCCGTATAAGGACTTCAAACTACAGACCGTTTCATAAACCGTTACACAGCACAAAATATTCTTATATCTTTTGTATATTCTCATCAAATTATAATTGCATGCAGATAATCGATCAATAAACTTATTTATTTGGTCAGCTGAGAAGCTTTGTGAACATAGTGGTGTGGTTTGCCTAATTAAATGAAGTAATTAGTGATTGTCTGCTTTGTTACTTTCACGATGCTATTTCAGATATCAATATCATGTTGGCCCATGTGTCACTCGTTCTCCTTTTCATCATTGATGAGCTGCTCCATTAATCGGACGCAACACAAGTGTTCGCATTCCTACGGCGTGAAGGAAATGCTATTGTTTGCTGTGAACAGGTGCACAGACGAGACAAGCCCATTGTCAGATCCGAGATTCGAATTTCTTCTGACCTCAAGAGTGAGGGAAATGATGACTCACGCAATGGCTGACTATGGAAATAATACAAATTTGAAGTTTGTCATTGAACGGATTGGCCGATTTTGATAAAACTTACATATTTTTGGAGCTGATAACAGTCCAGGGCTGGGCACGGTTAACCATTCGCACGGTTGACCAACCGCACGGTTGAGCGCTCGGTTAACCGGAACCGCGCGGTTTAAGAGTAGTATCTACATAAGTAGCATCGTATTACCGAATTAGCCTACGTAGGCCTATCTATCGAAGGCCAACAAGGAGAGGACATAGCCTATTTTGTTACCTGTCTGTTTTTTGATAGCACACTCAGCATATATGGCATAAAATTGTAGAATATGATGCTCTCTTTCATTTTATTGTCGTGCTATTTTACACACTTTGCAATTGCACTTTTGGCTACAACCTCTAGGTTATGATGTGTGATGTCTCATTAAGGCTATGCTCTATGGCTATCGGACTAAAGGCATATACGGTTACAATCGTGATGGTTTCAATTGTGATAGGCCCACATAAGCTTAGTTAAATAGTTAAGCCGCATTATACACCCGAATGTACTGTACATGAAAATAGGCATGTACAAGTAAATTATGAATTTCATGTACCGGTACATACATTAGAAGCAGGACCCGACATACAAATATGTAATCGTGGTTTTTTGAACACAGGACCATTTCAAAACAAATTCTAAATATATTCTTCATTTTACAGTGACAACAAAAGTTTCATGTTTTCATGTAAAAACAACTGATTCGAAGCATTTTTGAGGGACAGGCTCGACCTCTGGGCACTGTAGATATTGCCTGAAGTGCTAAAAACACGCTCAGAGGCCGCACTGCTCGGTTGTATGGCAAGGATTGTTCTAGCAATTTTCCTAAGTGTCGGAAATCTCTCCTGCTCCTTCCACCAAAGTAGTGGGTCGTCGTCTTTGGAGATCTCGATTGAATCCAAATTCCTGTAAGCCTCCAGCTCTGATTCGACAGATTTCCCATCATTCTGCATGTGTGTCGAAGGTGGCGGAAACGGCAGAAGGTCCAGGACGCGATCCCTCGCGGAAACGCGTTTAGAATGAGCTGGCCGATCGCTTTGATGTGGGTCAGTTTCCTTTTCTGATGACGAGCAGCCTAAAAAGTGAAGGCATTGAGACCTACTCAAAACAAATCTGATGTTGGCAGGAAATATACATGTATATTCGCAGAATATAGGTCTACTTCGCTAAAATGGGATTATTGTTCTTAACATCTTAAACTATTTTCATAACATTATAAGTCAGCATATGAATGATTACAAACAAAAAGAATTACAGTAAAAAGCATGCATGTGCTTACAACGATTAAATTGTACATGGCATACGCGTGCATGTGAATACTGATTTCATAGAGGATAATCATTTTTCAAATATACCTATATCAAATATTTTTCTACTAGCCCTTTCTATAGGTCATGCTGTACATTCTTGTTTATAAGCTTACATGATCTGCAACATAAGCCACACAGAGGTGTACAAAAATCTGAAAATTTCAAACTACCTAGATTATAAATTATATAGACACGAGGCCTACCTGCACAATAGTCGTTAATGTGCGCGTAAGTGTAAAGGATGCATTTATTGATGAATAGGCCAAGAAAAAGATATAAATATAGGCCTATACGGTCATGCCTTTGCGAAACTCTTCTTGTAGCCCTATCAATTTCCTAGCAACTCTCTTAAATCAAAATTTTACTTAGCACAGAGCTACTCACTTTTTACCCAGTAAATTTGTAATCAGATTTAGCTCTTGCAATCCTAAAGTACAATAAGCAAATGTTATTATTTTTCTCCCTTGTGTTCAGTAGCGGCACATCTATGTTACTTAGCCTACAGTTACAGATCAACTCACTTTCGATTTACTCATTTCGTTCATGACGCGTTCCTAAATCATTTTTTTGACATCATTACTAAAGCATGAGAGATCCTTGAATCGCGGATCAAGGGCTGATGATATAGAGTGAACCGAATATTTGCCCAAAAATTCAGAATCATCCATGCAAAATCGTTGCTTGATCTCATCAATCAAGCATGATATGAATTTCAGACAAACTTCTTCTTTCAATTCAGTCAAAGATGACTGCAATTTCTGAATTAGTGCAAAAAGCACTGGGTATACTTCGGTTATGACAATGAATGTTGACGTTTGCCAATGAGTCGTTATATCACACAAAATATCCAGTATATTGACCACTTCTCCAAGAATGTTCACATCGTCCACTCGAATGGTTTCTGAACCTTTCAGGTCTCGCTCTATGAGATCAATGGCCTTTTTCAAGTCAAGAAAACTACGAATCATTTCACAAGATGAGTTCCATCGAGTCGTAGAATTCATTTGCAGTCTGCGCTCCTGTATTGACGCGCTTAGTTCCCCCTTTTCAACCAGGTACTTGATAGCCTAAAACCAAAAATTATTCATTAACCACCGCGGATCACAATCCCCAAGAATGAAAGAAGCATACCTTCGTTAGGTTCAATGTCAGGACCGTTGAAGTACGTATTTGCACAACAACTTGTCTCAGCCGGTCCAACATCAGTGATAATCCAGATGCTTTGAGACTGTCCTTTATTGCCAAGTCAAACAAGTGGAGAAAACATCCACAATTGTACATTATTTTCTCGCTATTACGTACTCCAGCGAGCATATTCGATGCATTATCGCTAGTACAGTTGAAGACCTGAAAATGTTGTCGCTATAGTTAAAAACTGGCAAGTCAGGCGCTCTCTATGTCAGTGATTGTATTCAAAATATCTAAGCAGTGATTTCATTTGCAGCCTAGCCATTATTAAAGTAAGAGCATGACTTTTTGATGAATATGTAGGTATCTTCATTCCTCGGCCGTTTTTATTCGGGTGCGAAAGGGTTAAAATGGTTAAAGCACATGGGCATCAATAATAAACCGCAAATAACACAGTTTCAAGCTAATATGCATACCGGTAGATCTCTTATAAAACCATCCCATACATGTGCATAATATAAAATGGACATCATACTGATACGTGTATCATCATAATACGTGTATCCATTGTGTATCATATGCTCATCCAAGTCCTTGGCTCATCACACGAATATGTGCGAATGTCAATTAAAAAAGAAGCCAATATATACATGTACATACAGTTTCATAAACATCAATAAAGTACAGTATTGTCAAGGAGATGAAAGCATCATTCGATTTTATACGGTAGTATTAAAGTTGTCTACTCTACTACATGTAGCTACGTGACGTCTGGCAAAAAGCTAATTACATGAAGTCTCACCTTTGATATCTGGAATTTTTCCAATATATCATCAATAGCTTGGCCAATGACTTTTGCACTGTGACGCTCGCTCAAGTACGATATTCCAAGGCAAGCATTTTGAATCTTGAATCCAGTGGATATGAAATGAATAGTGACTGTTATGAAAGTATCCATCTTTAAGTTAGACCAGATGTCAGTTGTAATTGAAGACAGAGCGTCATGATCCAAATTGTCCTTTACGTAAGTTTTGATATTTTGTAGTGCTTTCACATACTTTTCATTGATATGCGATGCAACTGTCTTGTGAGATGGAGTTATGTAACCTGGTTCGAGCAAATTCAGCAGTCGCTTCATTCCTGGTTTCTCGGCGAAGGAATTCGGTAGGAGGTCATACGCGGCCGTTTCTGCTATATGTTCAGTTATTGCTCTGGCTCTATTTTCAGAGCATGGGCGATTCCGATTAGATGAAAAAAAAGTGTCTAATTTTGGTTGCTTTGTCTTTGAAGAGACATAACTCACGGAGGAAGAATCGTTGCTGTCAATGTCCACATTCACAGACGTTTTCTTGAGTCGGCCGGCGGCGTCACGTTTTAAGTCAAAGGAGGTATTAATGATTGATTCGTGGGCATCACTCAAATGCTTCAACATATTTGTTGTGCTCC
Source organism: Prostheceraeus crozeri (assembly GCA_907163375.1). Lineage (NCBI taxonomy): Eukaryota > Metazoa > Platyhelminthes > Polycladida > Euryleptidae > Prostheceraeus > Prostheceraeus crozeri. The sequence goes on from CAJQUW010012774.1 coordinate 79,170, forward strand.
CAGAGTATGCGTAAGTCTTCTGGCATAACTTGCACTGTGACATTTTCTTTCCGTCTTTGACAATAATGTCAAATTGCTTCCAGCAGGCTGCACTGCGCGAGCCGCTATTCCAGCTACTCGACATGGTTGTTCGTTGAAAATGAGCGCATCTGCTAACACTAGAATTTCCCAAGGTCACCCACTCCTACCCACAACAATACGAGTTTGCATGACGTATGGTCTACGTTACTTGCATTGCGCTGTACATTCACCCATCTAAATCACCATAGCTACCTCATAGACAATAACACAAGTAAATCTCATTGGAAACAAGAGGCTCAGGCAAGGACGTCCTTGGCTCACAGGCTAACCGATTTATGCTTGGGAATTGAATTTTAGCGCGCTGTCATACCACGTCAGGTCACGTGGCCACGAACACTATGTTACTATCAAAATGTCAAACCGCACGGTTGAACCGTGGCTCGGTTCAACCGCACGGTTCAACCGGCGCGCGGTTCAACCGGTTGAACCGGTTAACCGTGCCCAGCCCTGGATAACACCAGCATTATTTTAAACCCAAATTCGAAAGTACCAGCGTTAATACAACAGAAGTTGTTAAGTTGTGTGCAGTTGACCGTTGTTGAACATTGTTAACGCGAAAGTGGCGTAAAATTAGGTAAAAGTGTAAATTGAATGAAATTGCACAAATTGATGTCCGAATTCGAAAAAACAATACATCATCTGAAAGCTTGACACAAGCCTGATTCAATGGTGATAATCTCAATTTTCTGTATTGGATAGTTTCGTCTGTAGGTGTCGGTGAACGAATTGACAAAACATTCATACTTTTAAGTCTGCTGACCACAGCTGACCAGACATAACCTAAACGCTTTGCCAAATTAAAGTGCTTGACATAACCTTTCACATGATACAAAGATTGTTGAAATTGAACATCTTCATCAATGAGAAAATCTTGTGAGATTTTTTTAGCAACATTTTTTTGGTAAAACTTATTAGTATTGTATCCTTTTGTACATACAGCCAATCCTAAAAACCGTTTATCATGATGAAGCTGACTGATAGTTCATGCCGTCTGCCAACTTTCATAAAAAAATTCTGTCGTCTTCATGTTGAAATCCTGCATCAAAGAAAGCGCTCAATTTTTTTTCATAAGGCCTACTGACCACAGCTGACCACACATGAAAACGAAATATATGTCAAAACAATCTATGGAACATAAGGTTTCATTGGTATATCGTTTATCAGAATTGATTCAGGACTTCAACACGAAAATTTCATTTGAAAATGGCCTAGCTTTTTTGTGCAAGTACTTTTAAAACGGTGTGTATATATAAAGGCTGTCTTATATATACACTAATACCAAAAATGTGTGTCACCTTTTGTGACCAAATGTATACAAATCAAAACCTCTTACTATGTTGCAAAATATGTTCCTAAGATTGCATAAGTTTAGAAAATTAATTAGCCTGATGATAAACAGTGATTTTTCAATATGATTATAAAACGTTAGTAATGAGGGAAACCTAATGAATTTGTCGCAGTTGTGATTCTTCGGAGCATAAATACACTTGTATTTACATGCACGAGTATATTATTATCAAGTTATCAATTGCGCTCCGAGGAATGGTCATCCAATCTTCGACCACGATGGATTGCAAGTCCTTCAAACAGCTAGTGCCACCTCTTTTTGATACTTCCCTATTCGCCAGATTCCCTCACACATGTTAGATCTGGTCATCTTGATGGCCGCTCTATCCTTCGTGTGTTGCTAACATGGTGAAACTTATCAGTCAGTGATGAGCTACGCTTCATGAAAGATGGAATCCGGAATCTGCCATCGATGCATTAAAAAATCTAGTCTCCGTATTAACGTAAATATTCACCCATTGACAGATTTCAGAATTCGTAACTCACTGAGATCATAACGTCAGATCGCTCCTAGAACATTAATTGAATTAACTTTCCATACTTTGTATACCTTATCTGGAATATTGTATACCCCTCTCAATCTCTTTTGTACTCGCAACAAACTGTCTCCGTTTTCTCACACCGGTCTTGCGCAGGCAGTTGTACGTAGACCGTTTATGAAGCAATCGCTCATTCCAAATCTTTCAAACTCTACTGCGGATGAAAGTCTGCTATTCAGAACATACCGGTATCTAAGCAGTGGGCTGTTGCGGCGTTCGATGGATTTTCTTTTCTAGCGGTAGAGCACTTTTATTCACTAGTTTTCACTTTGTGCCTTGCTCTCTACCTCAAAATTATTCTTTTGCTTAAATTCATTAGTCAAACAATTTTTGATGTTGCCAAATTCATTACTGAAAAACCAAAAGCCTGTGCTCTAAAGCCATCTTTTCTTTAGTTCCCTTCGTTTTCTTTTCCAATTTTATTTCTCAAATTTGCTGCCTTCATTTCGTTGGTCGTGTTGGAATGCTTGAGTGCAATTAACTTCAATATCCAAGCTTTCGAATACCAGTGCATCTTATAACATTCATAGAAATATATTTCAATTCAATGGCTAATTTATCCATGTCACCATGTCACATAGAGTGTTCAATGTCTTCATAGACATTCTAACTTTGCCAATTTTATGATGATGTCACCCTTCAACATTAGAAAGCAATTCAAGAGGTGACAGACATTTTTGGGATTAGTGTACACGTGTATATCTCTTATCCGTATAAGGACTCTCTTCAAACTATGTATATGCGATATCTAATCATTTAAAAATCCATGCAAATTTCCGTGTGACATCTTTTCATATAATGCACTGAGATCACTGGAAGACCAGAGATATCTGCCTAATTATGCGTTATAGCAAATTATGTATTCGAGGATGAGGTGAGTTATCTTAATGATCATAGAAAAAATTCAACGATGCCTGAAGGATTTATAAAATTTCGAAAGAGTCACTTAGTGCTTGTCTGTCCTGACAATGATTTCTCACAAATCTTATCTAGTGGTGTGGACAGCAGCGAGCTACATTTGAAAATCAATTTGAATGGGTGGGTTGACTTGGATAAATTAAGTTATCTCCTCAGTTGCAATAAAATAGGTTTCGATCTTGTGAAATCATTGTGTGGGATCAGTAAAGCTCAGGCATTACTAATATTTGAATATAAAATATTTGATATGCTTCCGACTTTGATTCAGAAGGACTATCGCACTGAACTATTGCAGTTTATCATCGCACAAATAATAAAGTTACTATTGGTCCCGGATAGCGCTCCACGCTACTCAAATGAGCTAATTGTCACAGTTTTTTCATGGCAGATGACATTCTTTGTATAAAAGTCCGAAAAAATATTCATGTTGCCTGTGTCGACTACAAAAGTTATCCTCTGACATGAATGTCGAATCAAATATGTCGACATAACGCTTGAAGGAATGAATATCCAATTTGGAAAATTATGAGCGCAAGAAATCTATTGATAGATGTGTAAACACCATCTTCCCCATGAAAGTTATCCACCTACATACCTATGTAAACGCTGAAAGTAAGGTTGGGCTCCTGTAGCAATTGAGCAAGGAAGAATTTTCTAATCATCATATCAAATAAAACTTCAGGACTGGGTCTTCATTATCTTGCTGAAACATTTAGCGATCCACTAAATACAGCCGTGGTAAAATGATCGGATAGACTAAATATGTCCATCGGCAACCGGTTCAGACTCTCCATTTGAGGTTGTGGCAATTTCATACAGAGACAGGCGAAGAGCCTCATAGTTCTTTATGATCGCAAAAATCGATTTTTGCCTCACATTAAATCTCGTTGGACAAAGGGGTTGTAGTTTGCTGCACTCAGGATTGTCATTTATCAAGCTGTCTTGCACATTCTTCAACGTGTTTGATCTTATCCTCGAATCTTTGAAAAAAATTGCACATTGATGCACGTTGGTCAAACAGTCACGAATAATAGGAATTGACGAGCACTCTTCCTGTACAGCGAGGTTTAGGGAATTATTGCTGCAGTGAATATATAGCGATCGAGGCTCTTCACGAATTATTCGAGCTTGAATACCGGCATGTATTCCTTTCATATGGCTGGCTTCATTGACCTCATTGACCACGAGGGAGATGTATTGGCAATTTGAACCGTAAAAGGACATCCTTTATTATGCGCTTAATCGTTTCAGAGTCAGAAGATGGTACGTCAAAGAGTCCGAAGAACAATTCTTCAGCAGCAAAGGCTGTTTCGCACGAAATGAATGCAGATTCACAGCTGTTCTAAACCAGTCACATCAGTTGTGCCATCTACAATCAGTGAGAAGTAGTTGAATTTCGAATTCTTTAAAATCAGAAATTCTTAAAATTCAGAATGTTTTCTCTTTAGACATTCTGCAGAATTTCATTTGCCACAAGACTAAGAAGCATTTCATTGTGAATATCCTGGTGGGTGAATGCCTTTTTCTTCAATCTTTTTACGATGTTGACATCTAACACGATGTGACAGGAGAGGCGGTTTCATTTTTAAAACTTCTCATTATATTTCTCGACGGTTTCTGATGTACTTCTGCGAGAAAATAACGAAAATTCAAGTTGGCGGACATGAAACCGAAACTGCATTCTGGGGCTAGATTAAAAAAGTCTCAAATATTTCGTCAGCAGCCTTCTCTGTAGCTTGACACGCTCTTTTCAGTTATCACTGTTGATGGAGAATCATGCGGCTTTGCACTTTTCGAGAAATGAGAAACATTCAAAATGTTGGACATAAAAGCAGCCGAAACATTAGTCTAGGGCTCGATTAATATTCAATATCCATCAACAACAACTCTTGGAGGTCCTATTGGAAGTGTCATGTTCACTTGTGTAAAAACCAAGGGTATGTGAATCAGTGGTCTGCATCAGATCGATCAGACCTCCAAGACTTGTAGTTGATGGATAATGAATATTAAAAAATGAATCCCCTTTTGATAGTTTATAAATAAAAAGAGCCACGAAATTCATAATGATCTATTAGCACGAGGCCTTTCGTCCAATCTCAACGGGTGCTAACTTTGGACAGAAACAAATCTTAGATGCAAACTTAGATATAAAATTTGAATCATTCATAGCAGATACTTAGAAAAATATAGAGATATCCTTATACATGAACATAATAGAAATCAAAGCATAGCAATACTGAAAGACATAAACTATACATGTATAACCTAGTACTCATGGAAAGCATAAAAAATGAAAAAATGAAGAAATCTACCACGGAAGGAAAAGACTAGCTATAAAATCCTTTTGAGCACAAAGATCTGGACTCCTTCGTTTGATAATGAGGGCCTCTATAATTGAAAGGATGTCATACCGCGCGCACTTGCATATCACAGAAAACCTTCTTCTGGTATCAGTCGAGGTAGCATCACAAATTTGGAGATGTCGAGTAACACTGCTGGATGGAATATTTGTCGATCTTGGGGGACACTTCTGAGGTTTATCAAGCCATTTTGGGACGTGTTCTGACACTCTCTCTCCAAGACATCTTGTCGTCCTCCCAATATACCTGCATTCACAAGTACAGTCAAATTGATAAATTACGTTTGAGTTTGAGAGGAATGGCAATTTATCTTTAAGAGAGCGAATCGGAATCCGGCGAGATGTGAATACTATTCTAAGTTCTGCACTTGGAAACAACTTGAAAGCCTGCCGAAAACTCCTCTTAAATGAACTGGCACTTTTATCACCAATAAATGGAATCCTCATGAATATCTGCTTTTTTTTTTTTTTTGAGGGATCTCTTGCTTTCCTTGATGTGTTGGTTACTCGTAGGACAGCAGGAAGCTCCAAACTCAGTATCTTTCGCAAATCTACGTGGCGTGGCTTATACACTAATTTCCACAGTTTCTTGCCAATGCAATATAAGATTGGTCTTGTGAAAACATTAGCTCATAGTGCATGTAAGATTTGTTCCACAGATACCCTAGAGGATGAATTAAATTCAATAAAGTCAACCCTCATCTTAAATGGGTATCCACCAAGCTTTATTGCAAAACATTCCATTACACACATTCCTGAGAAACTGAAATTTTTTGGACCTGAGAAAAAGCAGATATTCATGAGGATTCCATTTATTGGTGATAAAAGTGCCAGTTCATTTAAGAGGAGTTTTCGGCAGGCTTTCAAGTTGTTTCCAAGTGCAGAACTTAGAATAGTATTCACATCTCGCCGGATTCCGATTCGCTCTCTTAAAGATAAATTGCCATTCCTCTCAAACTCAAACGTAATTTATCAATTTGACTGTACTTGTGGATGCAGGTATATTGGGAGGACGACAAGATGTCTTGGAGAGAGAGTGTCAGAACACGTCCCAAAATGGCTTGATAAACCTCAGAAGTGTCCCCCAAGATCGACAAATATTCCATCCAGCAGTGTTACTCGACATCTCCAAATTTGTGATGCTTCCTCGACTGATACCAGAAGAAGGTTTTCTGTGATATGCAAGTGCGCGCGGTATGACATCCTTTCAATTATAGAGGCCCTCATTATCAAACGAAGGAGTCCAGATCTTTGTGCTCAAAAGGATTTTATAGCTAGTCTTTTCCTTCCGTGGTAGATTTCTTCATTTTTTCATTTTTTATGCTTTCCATGAGTACTAGGTTATACATGTATAGTTTATGTCTTTCAGTATTGCTATGCTTTGATTTCTATTATGTTCATGTATAAGGATATCTCTATATTTTTCTAAGTATCTGCTATGAATGATTCAAATTTTATATCTAAGTTTGCATCTAAGATTTGTTTCTGTCCAAAGTTAGCACCCGTTGAGATTGGACGAAAGGCCTCGTGCTAATAGATCATTATGAATTTCGTGGCTCTTTTTATTTATAAACTATCAAAAGGGGATTCATTTTTTAAAGATTTTCGAAGCCACTACCCCAATGATGGCAGAGTCAGAGATCTGGATAGACTTTTGACTGTCAAATGTCGTTTAATTAGGACAAAATGCCATGAAGAATTTCTCATGCAATGTTTGGAAAGAGGAATTTATACTTCAGACATTATTGAAAAAATAAGAAGAAATCGTCTCCGTCTTTCAGTTTTATTGTGTGACCAATATTTGCAAGTTGAACTAACAGACATTCGATCGAAAATCCAATTCTACAAACACCAAATTTTGAAAATCTGCGATGTGACCTCCAGTCTGACTCTACTCTTCTTTTGTCGATATCAGAAATTTTGTCGTTCTATAATGGATCGGGTGTACAGAACTGAGTCAGAGAGGTTTAAAAAATGGCTAGTTCCTGACAAAATGTTTTCTAATTGTATGTTGGGTGATCTTGACTAACATATTATCAATTTGTCCACAAAATTGTTAAGTGTTCCAGAGAAACAGGCACTTTGTCGTGGTTTGAACTTTTGCCTTCCTCCAAAGCCACTTGATAGAAATATCATTGATGCCGAAGTAGAAAATGCCTTTCAGGAATGTCTAAATTTGATTCCAAATGATAAAGAAGGCGTCCCATCTTTCAAAGCAAATCTTGTCAGACTCTCTTCTGCTTATGCACGAACTCCTATTAAGAAAGGTGTAATTCAAAAGCAACATTTACAAGCATTGGAAGACTTGAAGAAGAATGCGAACATACTGATATCGAAACCCGATAAAGGAGACGGTGTGGTCATTTTAGACGGAGCTTCGTATGTAGAGAAGATGAAGGAAATTCTTAGTGATATTACCAAATTTGTATTGGACTCAAAACAAGAAGATGAGACAAGGAAGTTGTCATCACATGTGTACAAGTTGGTAAAGCAGTTACAATATGAGGAAATAATCAAGGCTAGTCAGCTACAAAAATTCACCAAGGGAAATAATCAAATACCCAGGTTGTATGGACTACCTAAAGTGCACAAATCCAATGTTCCACTTCGTCCAATATTGTCAATGATTGGATCACCAGTTCACAGTTTGTCAAGATGGTTGGTAAGAGTTTTGAAACCAGTTGCAGATTTTTATGGACAATTTGTAATAAAGGACACGTTTCAATTCGTTGACCTTGCCAAGGAATTTGACCTTTCTTCGAGCACAATGTTTTCGTTTGACGTCAAATCTTTATTCACAAATGTTCCAGTGACTCAAACAATTGACATAATCATCTCAACTATCTCAGAATTTCAACTATCTTGTTCAGTCCCACTGGATTTATTACGTGAGCTTCTGACAGTGTGCACAACAAACATGCAATTTCTCTTCGATGGCCAGTATTACAGGCAGATCGATGGTGTCGCAATGGGCAGCTGCTTGGGACCCATTCTCGCGAATATATTCATGGGGTTTGTTGAACTGAAGTTGCAAAACACAATTGAAGAAAAATGCAGACTTTATCGAAGATATGTTGATGATTGTTTCTTGTTGGTTGGTGAAGAACATGACATCAATGACATTTTAGACCAATTCAACAGCATTCATCCAAACATAGAATTCACCATGGAGCGTGAATCTGAGGGATCTCTTGCTTTCCTTGATGTGTTGGTTACTCGTAGGACAGCAGGAAGCTCCAAACTCAGTATCTTTCGCAAATCTACGTGGCGTGGCTTATACACTAATTTCCACAGTTTCTTGCCAATGCAATATAAGATTGGTCTTGTGAAAACATTAACTCATAGAGCATGTAAGATTTGTTCCACAGATACCCTAGAGGATGAATTAAATTCAATAAAGTCAACCCTCATCTTAAATGGGTATCCACCAAGCTTTATTGCAAAACATTCCATTACACACATTCCTGAGAAACTGAAATTTGTTGGACCTGAGAAAAAGCAGATATTCATGAGGATTCCATTTATTGGTGATAAAAGTGCCAGTTCATTTAAGAGGAGTTTTCGGCAGGCTTTCAAGTTGTTTCCAAGTGCAGAACTTAGAATAGTATTCACATCTCGCCGGATTCCGATTCGCTCTCTTAAAGATAAATTGCCATTCCTCTCAAACTCAAACGTAATTTATCAATTTGACTGTACTTGTGGATGCAGGTATATTGGGAGGACGACAAGATGTCTTGGAGAGAGAGTGTCAGAACACGTCCCAAAATGGCTTGATAAACCTCAGAAGTGTCCCCCAAGATCGACAAATATTCCATCCAGCAGTGTTACTCGACATCTCCAAATTTGTGATGCTTCCTCGACTGATACCAGAAGAAGGTTTTCTGTGATATGCAAGTGCGCGCGGTATGACATCCTTTCAATTATAGAGGCCCTCATTATCAAACGAAGGAGTCCAGATCTTTGTGCTCAAAAGGATTTTATAGCTAGTCTTTTCCTTCCGTGGTAGATTTCTTCATTTTTTCATTTTTTATGCTTTCCATGAGTACTAGGTTATACATGTATAGTTTATGTCTTTCAGTATTGCTATGCTTTGATTTCTATTATGTTCATGTATAAGGATATCTCTATATTTTTCTAAGTATCTGCTATGAATGATTCAAATTTTATATCTAAGTTTGCATCTAAGATTTGTTTCTGTCCAAAGTTAGCACCCGTTGAGATTGGACGAAAGGCCTCGTGCTAATAGATCATTATGAATTTCGTGGCTCTTTTTATTTATAAACTATCAAAAGGGGATTCATTTTTTAAAGATTTTCGAAGCCACTACCCCAATGATGGCAGAGTCAGAGATCTGGATAGACTTTTGACTGTCAAATGTCGTTTAATTAGGACAAAATGCCATGAAGAATTTCTCATGCAATGTTTGGAAAGAGGAATTTATACTTCAGACATTATTGAAAAAATAAGAAGAAATCGTCTCCGTCTTTCAGTTTTATTGTGTGACCAATATTTGCAAGTTGAACTAACAGACATTCGATCGAAAATCCAATTCTACAAACACCAAATTTTGAAAATCTGCGATGTGACCTCCAGTCTGACTCTACTCTTCTTTTGTCGATATCAGAAATTTTGTCGTTCTATAATGGATCGGGTGTACAGAACTGAGTCAGAGAGGTTTAAAAAATGGCTAGTTCCTGACAAAATGTTTTCTAATTGTATGTTGGGTGATCTTGACTAACATATTATCAATTTGTCCACAAAATTGTTAAGTGTTCCAGAGAAACAGGCACTTTGTCGTGGTTTGAACTTTTGCCTTCCTCCAAAGCCACTTGATAGAAATATCATTGATGCCGAAGTAGAAAATGCCTTTCAGGAATGTCTAAATTTGATTCCAAATGATAAAGAAGGCGTCCCATCTTTCAAAGCAAATCTTGTCAGACTCTCTTCTGCTTATGCACGAACTCCTATTAAGAAAGGTGTAATTCAAAAGCAACATTTACAAGCATTGGAAGACTTGAAGAAGAATGCGAACATACTGATATCGAAACCCGATAAAGGAGACGGTGTGGTCATTTTAGACGGAGCTTCGTATGTAGAGAAGATGAAGGAAATTCTTAGTGATATTACCAAATTTGTATTGGACTCAAAACAAGAAGATGAGACAAGGAAGTTGTCATCACATGTGTACAAGTTGGTAAAGCAGTTACAATATGAGGAAATAATCAAGGCTAGTCAGCTACAAAAATTCACCAAGGGAAATAATCAAATACCCAGGTTGTATGGACTACCTAAAGTGCACAAATCCAATGTTCCACTTCGTCCAATATTGTCAATGATTGGATCACCAGTTCACAGTTTGTCAAGATGGTTGGTAAGAGTTTTGAAACCAGTTGCAGATTTTTATGGACAATTTGTAATAAAGGACACGTTTCAATTCGTTGACCTTGCCAAGGAATTTGACCTTTCTTCGAGCACAATGTTTTCGTTTGACGTCAAATCTTTATTCACAAATGTTCCAGTGACTCAAACAATTGACATAATCATCTCAACTATCTCAGAATTTCAACTATCTTGTTCAGTCCCACTGGATTTATTACGTGAGCTTCTGACAGTGTGCACAACAAACATGCAATTTCTCTTCGATGGCCAGTATTACAGGCAGATCGATGGTGTCGCAATGGGCAGCTGCTTGGGACCCATTCTCGCGAATATATTCATGGGGTTTGTTGAACTGAAGTTGCAAAACACAATTGAAGAAAAATGCAGACTTTATCGAAGATATGTTGATGATTGTTTCTTGTTGGTTGGTGAAGAACATGACATCAATGACATTTTAGACCAATTCAACAGCATTCATCCAAACATAGAATTCACCATGGAGCGTGAATCTGAGGGATCTCTTGCTTTCCTTGATGTGTTGGTTACTCGTAGGACAGCAGGAAGCTCCAAACTCAGTATCTTTCGCAAATCTACGTGGCGTGGCTTATACACTAATTTCCACAGTTTCTTGCCAATGCAATATAAGATTGGTCTTGTGAAAACATTAACTCATAGAGCATGTAAGATTTGTTCCACAGATACCCTAGAGGATGAATTAAATTCAATAAAGTCAACCCTCATCTTAAATGGGTATCCACCAAGCTTTATTGCAAAACATTCCATTACACACATTCCTGAGAAACTGAAATTTGTTGGACCTGAGAAAAAGCAGATATTCATGAGGATTCCATTTATTGGTGATAAAAGTGCCAGTTCATTTAAGAGGAGTTTTCGGCAGGCTTTCAAGTTGTTTCCAAGTGCAGAACTTAGAATAGTATTCACATCTCGCCGGATTCCGATTCGCTCTCTTAAAGATAAATTGCCATTCCTCTCAAACTCAAACGTAATTTATCAATTTGACTGTACTTGTGGATGCAGGTATATTGGGAGGACGACAAGATGTCTTGGAGAGAGAGTGTCAGAACACGTCCCAAAATGGCTTGATAAACCTCAGAAGTGTCCCCCAAGATCGACAAATATTCCATCCAGCAGTGTTACTCGACATCTCCAAATTTGTGATGCTTCCTCGACTGATACCAGAAGAAGGTTTTCTGTGATATGCAAGTGCGCGCGGTATGACATCCTTTCAATTATAGAGGCCCTCATTATCAAACGAAGGAGTCCAGATCTTTGTGCTCAAAAGGATTTTATAGCTAGTCTTTTCCTTCCGTGGTAGATTTCTTCATTTTTTCATTTTTTATGCTTTCCATGAGTACTAGGTTATACATGTATAGTTTATGTCTTTCAGTATTGCTATGCTTTGATTTCTATTATGTTCATGTATAAGGATATCTCTATATTTTTCTAAGTATCTGCTATGAATGATTCAAATGCAGTTTCGGTTTCATGTCCGCCATTTTGAATTTTCGTTATTTTCTTGGAAATGGCTGATGGTTTGATTTTCTAGCAATTAAATTTTAAAAGAGTGGGTCATAAGAATACATAAGAATTACATAAGAATCTGTTTGCGAAATAGATGGGAATTTTTTCAATGCAGTCCCAGAGTGCAGTTTCGGTTTCATGTCCGCCATTTTGAATTTTCGATATTTTCTTGGAAATGGCTGATGGTTTGATTTTCTAGCAAGCCATTTTAAAAGAAGGGGTGAAATTACGTAGGTAGCTGCTGACAAAATGCTTGGTATCTTTTTAATCCAGCACCGGAATTCAGTCTCGGTTCTTCTGTCCGCCCATTTTGAATTTTCGTAATTTTCTCGAAAAGGGATATAGTTGAATGATTTTAAAACCATGATTTTCGAAAATTTCATACGAAAGTACATCAGAAACCGTCGAGAAATATAATGGGAAATTTTAGAAATGAAACCGCACACAGTGCCAATTACCCAATATTTTGTTACAACTCATCCAACCTCCAATTTCTATTATCTAAGGATGTCAACATTACGAAAATGTATAGTCTTTCAAACCTTCACACTCGATGCGGCAGTTAATAATCGGCTTGTGTTTGCAGCATCGCTTCCTTGAGTCGCAATATGTTGATCTCAAAGGACACACATTTACATATACATTATGTCTTTATGTTTATAGACCGATAACACCGATGACTGCAGATGTTCCTTCATAATTTTAGTTATAAAATTTAACTCCTGCTAATTAATATAACGGATAGAAAGGGTTAGTTGATTGATCAGCAATTCAAATTTCAATTAATTGATGGAATAGAATTGCAATCAGTTTTTGATAATTCTGATAGTCACCGTATTGAAGAGAGAGAAACAAGTGATCAAGAATAGGTAGTTCTTCATCCTTACAAAGTTCATAGAAGAGAGGACCAGTGAGTCCTCCTAATTTACAGTTCAAAGAATGGTTGATACCATTTCTTATTCCGCAACCACAATATGAAGGGGTTGTTATTGGCCAATTGTATCTCATCCTTATCGCATCTTTGAATTCATTCTTATTTAAAGAATATCCCAATGACTTCAAAGGAAGAGCTGACAGCCACGCATTGGATCCTTTTTCTTTCAGAAAATCAAGTGTTCGTTTCATTTGGTCAGATACTAAAGTCGATATTTCAGCCACTTCTTTCTTAAAATTCATTTCTTTTCCACTTTTTAATCAATGACATCGTGCGTTTAACTTTCGATTTGTCATAATTCCGAAATGTACCATCTTGATTTACAATAACTGATGTGAGCGCTTCAGCCACTTTCTTCGAGGTTTCATATTCGGAGTTGGCTGTGATGACAGGATTTGCAATCGCCAAGCCTCCACAACGAAAAGGTAGAGCCAATATTCGTCGTTCTAAATCATCAACGGGTCTTCCTGTTATAGCAGGGATAAACTTCGTTCTTATGACATCTTCAAGAGGTTGAAGTAGATCTCTTATGCCCGGAATCGTTCGTTGTATGAATGACCACCGATGGCATAAACCTCTTGTAAAGCCGGATAATGCAACTTGTGGTTCTTCATTAGCAATTACTGACAGAAGCTAAACGTCCTGAACCCACTTTTCTACCTTCATCTTCACGAATGATTCTTTATGACCAATACTTCTAATAGCTGCCCCTAAGTGTCTGTCACCATCTGTTGTGATCTTTATTCCATATTTACCAAAAAGAGTCTTTGCTTTTGAAAGCTGATTCGCATTCTTAACAATGAGCACTGTTTTTACTTAATTTGGGAAGTATCCATAAGCAGGGCCGCGTTGATACAAAAGTTTCCACCATCCATGTATCTTTTCTAGTACACCTAAGGAGCAACTGTCATCAGCATACCAAATCTGCTGGCATTTATCGGGTATTGCGATAGCTCATGAATAGGCGGAGTTACTCCTAAAGCGTAGAAAGGGATCGCACAAGGGTCGCCTTGAGTGGAACCCTCTTCAGATGTTATGTAATTTTCATCAGTTTTTGGATCAGTGATGTACAATTTCGTAATATTTTGGTAAGAGTTCTTGAGGTAAGCATGAAAGCGTGGACATATCTTTTGAATGTTGTATAAGGCAGCTTTTCTGTTAATGCAATTGAATGCATTCTTTGCATCCACTAATAAAATTGCTTTTGTTTCATCTCTTTCAAAGATTTCTTTTGTCGAATGAATTGCTGCTTCTATGCCTGAATATAACCATGTGCATGTCTGCAGAGAACCAGAAGCCTCTTGAATATCACTTTTCAATACCCAAGTTACCGTTTTACCGATGATTCGTCGAAGTATTTCACCTACTCCTATAGGACGAACTCCAGGATTCTTATCAAGAGCTATCAACCTGCATGAAAGGTATTCATTTAAAGAATCAGGATCAACTTCTTCAGTGCACAATCACAATAGCTTGACGTAATTGCTTTGATATTTCTTTGAAAAGTTAAGAGCATAATAATATGCGCCAACAATCTGCGTCAACCTGAGTCTGACCTCCAGATTCCTGAACTTTAATCATTGCACTTTGGACCATTTTCACGTCAATTTCTTCGAAAATCACTGTCTCAGATGATCATTCAGTTCTAGACAATAGCGTCGTCGCATCGGCGTCTTTACTTCGCGGATGCTTCTCAAGTAAACATGACTTAATTTCATCACTCATTTTATGAATTCTGTTCACTGAATCATCATCGTCTACATATCTCATTGCTTGTGAACTTTTCCTTTCATTATCAGTCGGCATTACTGCTTCTCTTTACTTGCACTTTTGACATTTCTTTTGATCAGTAATCTTTTTTGTATCTCATTTGCTTCTGACAACAACGATGTAAGATCTCCATTTTTCCATTTCTCTAATCGTGAATTGCATTGTCTCTTGGATTTGATTTATAACTCGGTTTCTGGAGCATCAATGGGACAAAGACATGTAAAAGTAGCATTGAAAGACTTTGCCATTCCGTTTTATAGACAAATAAATAAATTATTCTATCTTTTTTTCTTATAATGCTCTATAATAAGTTTGGCATCCTTATCTTAAATTTCGCCTTTTTTACGGGATTAACATGTTACTGTATATGGCCGATTCCATTTGTTCGTACGTTACATTTGCAACATATTTCTGTGTATATATTTTGATAGAAGAAGGATAT
This sequence comes from Prostheceraeus crozeri, assembly GCA_907163375.1. Taxonomy (NCBI): domain Eukaryota; kingdom Metazoa; phylum Platyhelminthes; order Polycladida; family Euryleptidae; genus Prostheceraeus; species Prostheceraeus crozeri. Next base: position 94,481 of record CAJQUW010012774.1, read on the forward strand.
TTATCAAGCTGCTACATGCAACTGCAAAACTCTTGTAGTTAATACGTGCAGACTTGATTCTTTCAAATATATATTTATCATGGAGAAAAAATGTTCAAAGTAACCTTTCGTACGTTTCACTCAGGGGACATGAAAAAACACATACTTTATGCTATCAAAATTTTCTGCTCTCCTACAATTGATAGAACGCCAATATTTCACAGAAATATAATTGATGATCCACTTTACTACGTGAATGCATAGTTGTTATCATCATGCAAGCAACTGGATGAGCTTCACGATTCATTTCAAAAACGTTCAAAATCGCAATGAGATCGTTCGTACGTTACATAGTGAAGACAATCTTTTCAGTACTATACCTAAATTTATTATGCATCCCGAAAAAGCATTGGTCACATTCTCAAACAAGTATGTGAACATATATACATTACCTTGGCATGATCTAACATCATGTTAACTTATAAGTCGAGTACATCAGTAGCAACTAGGAACACTCCGAGTAGGCCTATTTATCAACATCACAGCATTTAGCAAATCTTCTCATGCATGGGCAACATCCCAGCAGCATTCAATGAATTCTCTGAGAATCTCTGAACATGTTGCAGACGAAATATACAGAGATTCCAAAATCCTATTTCGAACTTTTAATTTTAAAGAAGGTCTTCCATAAACATCCTCAACCAGCTTCAGCTTTGATTTCCTTCATTGGCCCGTCACGTCAGCGTCTGTTAGCCAATGCTACTTAGACGGGCTTGCATCATGCATCATGACAATCAAATTTTATCTCCTTGTCAATTTATGAATAGCTGCTGATATATGTTTGGGAGCGATGGAAATGCTTCATGCAATTCACCAAGGCAGGCAACAATATAACTTCCCGCTTTTTCCGTGATGTTGCTTATATGTTAGCTACCTGTTGTTCAGCTTTCATCTAGGAGCATTTGGATTTGCACTGACTTGATGAAGAATCGATCTTTTCGTTCTGAACTTTTTTAGTTGGTTGGCAAACATTTTTAGACATGGTCAAATTATTTTAGGCTATGGGCCTATACTATTCAAACTTCTATAATTCAGTTGCATGTGAGCTTCTTTCTGTTGTGGATTGTTTCGCTTCATTCGAAATCATTTCCCACGCTCGGATAAACTCATTCATTCATGAACACTATTCATTCTATAGGCAGGGTGAAAGTGCGGCCATGTATAAGACAATTGCTGTGTATTTCATAATAAATATTTGAGTCAGTGCGTGTTGTTATCCAGTCACATAACCTATCAAATCGGCGTCATTGAACGTCAGACGCAGTCACGTAGATATCTCATAGTCATAGCACGCACGAATATCTTCAAAAGAGATTGTCAGAACGCAGTAAAGCACGGCTGTTGGTGCAAGTTGTTTCTGAATAGGCCTATAATCGTTTGCACGTTACACAAATGCGCTTTGTCGTTTTGCGACGAAAGATGTATGAATGACCTAGAGTGTAGTAGTATTTGTTATTAAGGGATAAACTAAGATATGCCCAATTTAAAAGAAAAATGACAAATTAATCTATTCACAATTGAAATAAATGATAGTTTTTGCGTTCGCACGTTACATTTTGGAAATTGCTTTTCACGCGACCTTGAATCGAAAGTGAATGCAAACAGTTGATATCAACTACTACCATAGTAACGAGTGATGAAAAATACAACCCTAAGCGCAATAACTCAATAAAACGTTCAATGTTTGATATATTTCGACTGATGTATCTGTTATGGAAATTATGCGCTTTTTCTGACATTTTCGAGGATCATCATAAAATTTAAAAATAGAATGGTTTCTGATCAAAATACGCAATAATCGACCACAGAAATGAAAAATTCAGATAATTTTGATGTAGTGATCACTAGTTCAAGCCATAGTGGTTCAAGCCGAAATTTTTCATTTACAGATTAGAAACTTAGTTAACATCTAGCTCAAATACAGCAACAGACAATGGGGATAATTCATCGACATCGATGCTGCAACATCATGCAAGCAGGCTAGGCCTATATGGCGAGTCCTATCAAATTATATCTGATCGGATATGATGGATATCCAATAATGGATCTGGAGTCGGAGAAGTGGACTCCGGCCTATAACTAGACCCGAAATATAATACAAACAAATTATTTATTCTCGTGCATAGCTGTCACTGTCTTGATGTCAACTTTCTCTGTCAAACGAAAGTACAGAGACACTGCAGCATGCAAAGTTATAATAGTTGACGGAATGAACCGTGATTGTAAAAAAAGGATTGTCTTTTCACTCGGTGATTTAGTAGAGAAGACAAGCCTTCCTAGCCTCGATCACACCTACGCGTCAAAGGTCACATCAGAGACAAAAATGGAATACTAGTTTGTTTGAGAACATTGCCTCTTACTCTCACGTCAATCGTGTGTGATGGGTCCTCTAAAGCGCATATTAAAATCGAAAGTGTACTCACAGTTTTTGAAGAAGCCAGGGGATTTTCCTGCATAGTAGAAACTGGAGAAAAACCGTATGAAGCACACATCAATAAGATGGGAGCAGCCATCTTATGTATAATTATCAAATCGGAAATGATTGATAATTGATAAAGCAATCATCACCTAAGATAGGTTCAGGTAAGCCTATAATGATCCACGATATAGGTTACCTGTGTATTTTTAAAAAAACTAGACTACATATAATTACCACTCTGAGTCGGAGTCCTAACAAAAGCCGGAGTCCTATCAAAATGATAGGACTCCGCATCCTTGGATTCTATGCAAATCCCCCGTGTTATGAAACCTTGGAGAACAGTGTTCATGAAACTGGCTTCAATGGGAGTGCCTTACTTGAATACTACTATATATACATGTATATAGCTATAAGCTTGATCATGTCACTTACACTGCCGGCACTAGAAGAGCAAAATGTCACAATCATAGACAGCAATGATCATATTTAACTTAAATAATGTAAATGGGTCCACAGTAATAAAAAATGAAGCTTTATTTGGTGAATGGTGAATCATAAGAATTGCATCACTCCACAGTTAAATATGAATAGTTGGATTCCAACTGCATAGAGCATTATTGATTTTGATTTTTCGACTCAATTGATTTTGAACTCAATTTTACAGTAATTTCTGAAGACCACAGGATGCAGTTAATAATTTGGACAATTATGATGCTTAAATCAGCAGATCCATTTATAACTGTGTGTAAGCAGTGGCGTGCCACAAGGGTCAGTACTAGGGCATATTCTTTTTACATTATACACTATGGACATCATTCAACTTGTTCAAGGTTTTGGTCTGAAGGTTCACGTTTTCACGGATGATATTCAGGTCTATAATGGATCGTGTTGTCAGACTGATATATCCAACTTTACAACGCAAATATCGCGATGTTTAAACGAGATCGACTATTGGCTCAAGTCAAATAGACTGCGCCTCAACACGCATTGAACAAAGTTGATGTGATGAAGTTGACGCCTAGACGAGCGTCTCCAAGAACCAATTCTCATCGTCGACCACTTCGTCCGCCCAGCTTCGACTATTTTCTATCTTGGTGTCATCATCGATTCCACTTTCTCTTTCGCATTACATGTTTCCACATTTACATAATCGTGTTTCGGAATTCCTCGACAAATTCAATCCATTCGTCGCTCTAACGAGTCCTCTGGCAATTCACCTTGTGACTTCCCTCGTCTTTTATAATAAAATTCGTCATTCATTGCAAGATTTATTTTGTCAAAATGATTTTATTTGCTTCTAGAGAATAACGGGAACAATTGGCGAAGTTAATGAAAGCGCGTCTTTGTTCTCTCACAGCACCATGTTCACTTTCATGTTCGTTCATTAATGGAATAGAATTTTGCGGTGAAGAGAAAAATTCTTAACAAGTTTGAAGAAGAACATTTGCACTTATTTTAATACAACTTATTCTTGCTCCTTACAACTCAAGGATTATGAAGATGACAAGCACTGTTTGAAGTGAGAATATAACACTTTACGCCAATAGAGTCACCATTTTGTGATAACTTTGCGATATCACCATTTCCTTGCTATACTTCACCGATTTCGATACCCAATATGTCATAACTAGGGGAATTTTTTATGACATGCCATATTTTGTCATTTTTCTGAAGCTTTCGACTGTCAGAGCAGCCGGGAAGAGGGAATAGATGCTTGCTCGAATGTCGCAATATTCCAAACAGTTCTAATGCATGCATCGCCTACAGATCTGAATGTTACCGGCGGCGACAGGAGTGGGTCGTCTGTCGTCCTTGCCAGCCAACCGCTGCTTCGGTAGAGCGTTCTTCTCCATGTTGAAGAGGATGCTATGCAAAGACAGACCTTTTTTATCATCAAATGTAGTAAATTACATTACTGTTTTGTAGAGCAAGTTGTAAATGGGCATACTGTGGTAAACGTTTGAAATAAATCGCTTTATTTGTCGCAAATTGAACTTTTTAACTTTTTGCCTGAAAATGTAAACATAATTGTTTCTCTATTTTAAGATATTTAAATATTGCTAATTTTTAGGTCATATTTTGGTCATATTTAAAGCTTTTAATGGCCATATTTGGTCATATTTAAAGCTTTTGATGGCCATATTTGGTTATATTTAAAGCTTTTTGAGGTCATATTGGGTTATCTTATTTAAGCTTTTTAAGGTCATATTTTTCGATTTTTGGGTCACAAAAAACATGCCCTCGTCATAACATAGATATATATAATAGACCCAGAAAATATAGCTCATTTGAAAGCTGAAAATACAAGCCCTCTGATATGATGCGCGGCTCGCTGATGTGCGACACGATTGGGAGACATGAGAATCGATTGAATTTCGGCATACTACATCAGACCGTATTTTGTGATAATCGGTAATATCCCAACAAAGTAATCAATGCAAAATTGACTTCGCTAAAGAAAGAAGACCTCTTGGCAAATATCTGGCATTGCTACCTTATCAATGACGGCTTCTGAAGCGCTTGAAGATTCGGGGGGGGATGTAGACTTAATTAACTTCTTATAACCCTTATTAACTTCTATAAATTCGGCACCGTTCCTTTAAGTGTTGCTCCAAATTTCATGAATTTCGTGGTACAGCATATAGCTCACCCATTTGACAGATTTTGACATTTTACCGACTCTGGCTATGAATCTCCTTTATAATTGCTGTTTAAAGGACTGTTCAAACCCAATTACTGAGCAGCCACATTTGAGCACAAAATTAAGTTGAAAAAAAATGATTTGTGAATGGGATACAACTCAAAAGCACGCATATGTCCACCTTTATGAAAAGTGGAAAACTCTCCATACAGTTAAAAATGCCAATACATCAATGGAATAGTGTTCTACAGTTGAGGCCTGCATTTCTCTTTATGAATATCAAGTCTTGAGATGCTTCAGAATAGAATCGAGTAGGCCTGTCATAACCAGTGAAGGAAGAAGCTTTGAATAAATCAGCTTATTGATGAAAATTATCCAGACGGCCAGTACAATATCCCGGAATAATTGTCGAAGAAATTAAAAAATGTCGACCTACTGGAGGATGGTGATGAAATACAGTTGAGATAGTTGATGATATTCAGTTGAGGGGCATTAAACAGATGAAAATGAAAAGTTATGGCAGGATGTGATGATATAAGGGTAAATTGCAGGTGAAAATCCCTACTTGATGGTCATGAAATGTGGCTTAAAGTTGAAGTGCTGTGAGAACATCACAATATTATTCATTTTTCTGATGATCTGATTATCAAGTAGATTGAGTTACATTTAAAAAGCTGAAAAAGAGTCTCTTCATTTGTATTTGGAAAGTATTGTAGATACAAATATCCAAAGCACAAATCTGAATGAAAAAAGATAGGTCTCGCACTCTTGAATCGAAAGCAAAGACAAAAGTGATTAGCCAATTAGCTACGATAACATATCACTTTTTAATATTTTTAATATTTAATAAATTTTTACATAATTTTAAAATGTTTTTAATTTTTAATTAATAATTTTTAATATTTTACAAAGATATAGCTAGAGGTAGCTATAGAGTGAACAAATCCGATAGATTATCCTTTATCTGTAACTCATAAATGCATTAGGTTCAATAAGACACTGTACAGTATGTGAGGCCTGAATCCCATTATTTAGCATTAAGCAGCTTGAGATCACTGAAATACTCCAAGCGTCTTCTAATACTCAACTTATACTATCATACTGCCATCTTCAGTTTTCTATCATGTCAGTGATGAAAGTTAAGTTGCATTTCTACATTTTCATGGTCACGATGCAGGCCTTGACTTCGTTGTCCTCTTTCTTGACTTAATTCTACCATCTGCAGCCTATCACACTAGGAATGCACCTTCTACTGCCCATCTCACCAGGCATGCAGCTTCTACAGCCCATCTCACCAGGCATTCACCTCCTGCAGCCCATCCCACCAGGCATGCACCCTCTACACCCCATCTCACCAGGCATGCACCTCCTGCAGCCCATCTCACCATGCTTGCACCCTGTGCAGCCCATCTCACCAGGCATGCACCCTCTACACCCCATCTCACCAGGCATGCACCCTCTGCAGCCCATCTCACCATGCTTGCACCCTGTGCAGTCCATCTCACCATGCTTGCACCTCCTGCAGCCCATCTCACCAGGCATGCACCTCCTGCAGCCCATCTCACCAGGCATACACCTCCTGCAGCCCATCTCACCAGGCATACACCCTCTACGCCCCATCTCACCAGCCATGCACCCTCTACACCCCATCTCACCAGGCATGCACCCTGTGCACCCCATCTCACCATACTTGCACCCTGTGCAGCCCATCTCACCAGGCATGCACCTTCTGCAGCCCATCTCACCAGGCATTCACCTCCTGCAGCCCATCCCACCAGGCATGCACCCTCTACACCCCATCTCACCAGGCATGCACCTCCTGCAGCCCATCTCACCATGCTTGCACCCTGTGCAGCCCATCTCACCAGGCATGCACCTCCTGCAGCCCATCTCACCAGGCATTCACCTCCTGCAGCCCATCCCACCAGGCATGCACCCTCTACACCCCATTTCACCATGCTTGTACCCTGTGCAGCCCATCTCACCATGCATGCACCCTGTGCAGCCCATCTCACCTGGCATGTACCTTCTAAAGCCCATCTCACCAGCTACTGGATACAGAAAATGCTTGGCGGGACAAGACTGATAATATGAGTAAGGATAGATATGTTCTGCCAATTTCCCAATTATTTATAATGCATTTAATAACTGCAGAAGACTTTCAGTTACAATATTTGTATTTCAAAACCTTTCGAGACATTTGTGCCGGGATCACTCTGAAACCGCTAGATTTCCATTAGAAAATCACCAACAATTCGGTAAACCAATGACACATCAATCACTTTATATTCACATGTAATCCTGTACCGGTACATCAAAACACAAAAATTCAAAATCAAAAATAAATATCGACATCAATGGGTTCAAAAAAAGGAGAAAAATATGGCTTATTTTGTATAATATAAACCAACAAACGTTGTTGCAAACATATAAATCTGACTTTCCGCTTTCGTTTAAGTTAGTGGGTCTACAGAGGTCAGCAGCTATTTGTTGATGGTGATTTCAGCTGGTCGCTTAGGCACCAATCTAACTGCTTCAAGATCCTACGAAAAAGCAAATGACTGAAGGATACAATAATTGTTGCGTCTTTTCTTGAGGATAGATTTTCTTTCTGAAAACTATTTTTTTAAAGAGATGCAAAATACAGTTAATCTTAAAGCGCACTGTGGTACCGATAGATGGCCGTTGTTAACCCCTCGAAGTCACCATCGTTAAGGTGCTGTTGTCATGGCAACGTGTGTCCATTCATACTTAGGAGTGAATTGAGATGGTTGCAAATTTGCAATGTCAACGGAAGTCTAGCATTTGTATAGGGCATTGGGATATGAGCTACCGATGAGAACACAGCCAAAAATTCGTTACCTAGATTCCATCAGCATTCAATTAACCACAAAAAAACCACAAATCATTTTACTGTTTGTTATCCTAGACTTGCTTTCTACTAATAAAAATTATAATATTATTGTGCGCAATAATGACAGCACCAGAGAAGCAATTACTCGACAGATGGATTCATCATGTGTGACATACACAGATTCTCTGAATGACATTCATGTACACACATGTATGCAGCATTTGGTCACACGAAAATCCACAAACACCACGGAAATCTACAACATTTGACTGACTTTGAACGTTGGAGTATTTTACAGCATAATTTAGTCGAACATAGTAGTAATAAAGACATTTGATTTCATTGACGCTAAGCCTAAGAAGGACATCCAAGTATTGGGATATTGTATTTCTATTTGTACAAATGTATTGTAAAGTCGACAATTCCTAGAAGAATAGAATTCGCTTATTATCAGGCAATTGCTAATTATCATTTAATTAGCTCTCAATAGCGAGCGACCTCAATGGCACAGCAGTCTTATGTTTTAGACTTTGTTCAACTTTGCAGTCAATCATCAACGTCCCATGTGTGATGTGTACTGATATTTGTGCGAAATTTATTATGCTTCAACTAGAGTTTGTATAGTAATTCGACTTTCAATCCAATCCTCACAGAAGTTTGCATATTCGCACGTCTGAATAATGGGGAATGCGGCATCAGCTTATTTCATCTTTGTCAGGGGAAATCTACACTCATAGAAATCCGACTTTTCCAGTTGTTTAAGTTAGTGGGACTAGAATATACAACTGCTGTTTGCAGCGATCGTAAGTCATTGTTACTAATGGCCATGTCCGTTCTACTCCATATTGATATTAAAGAGTGTCAGATTTCTATGGCTGTTTCATTGTCATGTCTTAGAATCCGGTCAAATAAGTAATGGTTAAAGCACGAGAGCGTCGAGACCGCGAAGCGGTCGAGACTCGTAATAGTCCGGCAGCCAGAACGAGTTTCTGCAGGGAACGAGGCCGAAAATGAGACTTTCACAGGATCACGTACTCCCTATGCCTACTACGAATTCGTGCGTCTGCCGAGTTCTAGTGAGTTCCTCTTCTTGTCAGACAGGATCAAAGAAAAACACATGTAAATCCAATGGGAAGCAGATTGCAGTTTTTGGTTAAAATGAAATTTTCTGTGTTTTCTCTGATAAAACGATAAGTACTAAGCCCAGAGTCATAATTTTTGACATGGAATGTCTTCAGGTCATTTCCTTTCATGCTCATGTACCCCTATCTATAAAGCTAAACACATTTCGATTTGGCGAGCCTCTTCATGTCGGCTAACACATACATTTTGAGCAACTTTTTACTCATTTGACCACATTCTCACATACATTGCCGATCAGAAATATGATGATAGCACATGCAGATCATTGAAAATGACCTGAAGACATTCCATGTCAAAAATTATGACTCAGGGCTTAGTACTTTTCGTTTTATCAGAGAAAACATAGAAAATTTCATTTTAACACTAGAAAGACCGGAGGTGTCATTTGACGCTTCCTGATGCATCACAGCGTTGAAACTCGTCAAGTATTGTGTTTTGAGTAATGTTTTTCGGAACCCAGGAATGGAATTGCTCAAATATCGGAACACTATCGATAAATTTTCTTCAAGTATTCTAGTTTTGGCCGGACACATTTATATACCGAGAAAGACCAGCAAGTATCATTTGACACCTTTGTGTTATCTGATAGAGATTCACTACTCCAGTATCATCAAATGTTCGTGTGTTGCTCAGATTTTTCACGCTTATAATGTGTGAATGCAACGACAGACAAAGCTTGCTTACACTCGCGACTTATGCCTGTATCACACACTTCATACACCGCATTGTCCTTCAATTCATGCACCACGTTCCCAGTCTATCATCGATCTCAGGTCGCACGGTCTCAGCTAACAATCCATCTCTATGGAATAACGCATGACGATATGATTCATGAAATGAAAGTAACAAAACAGCCAGAGCTCGTGTTCGATTTCATTCCTACATTGAATGCGGTTCTGAGTTACAGCAATGTCACGCCTGAGACGGTATGCTGCAGATAGATCCCTTCAGTTGCTGTTAGCCAGTGATGACGAGAACAGTGCCAGTGAAACAGATGACATTATTGATAATACTATACAACGCATGGAAGAACAAGTTGAAGACGAAAGTTATTCATCATCAGAATCAGAGGAAGAGTCGGAAGTTATCAGCCAAGGTGCAATGATAAATGGTAATTGCAAATCGCGGAATGGAAGTGAGTGGCTAGCAACAACAACTTCTGACAGGCCTATTCGTCCGACAGTAGCATCAAACATTGTTCGAACTACACCTGGACCAACTACGTTCGCGAAACGAACCGTTCGTGATTGTGTTAGTGCATTTTTGGGAATATTCGACGAATCATGCATGCGCAAAGTTTACCAATATACCCTATCCCACATTCAGACAACTAACGACAGTGAATTCTCAATAGACTTAGCAGATATCTACTCATTTGTTGGACTCCTTTTTGCTGGGGGAGTATTTCTTGCGAAAAATGAGCCTCTGTTTTCTCTTTGGTCTAATGAATTTGTTCGAAAGCTATTCACTGACACTATGTCACGTAACAAATTCAAATTCATTATGAAGCATATTCGTTTTGATGAACAAAGCACTCGATCACAACGCCGCCTGTATGATAGATTTTGTGCGATTCGTGAACTATGGACTCGATTCGTGGAGAACTCACAAGCATCGTACCAACCTTCGTTTCATATGACAGTAGATGAGCAGTTATTTCCAATGAAGACGCGCTGTCCATTTCTACAATTTATGCCCAATAAGCCGGATAAATTCTGAGCAAAATTTCGGATTTTAGCCGATGCTGAATCTTGGTATATTTACAACGCTTTCCCATATCTTGGCATGGAACTTACTCAGAATCGCGGAGGAATGCAATTGGGAGAATTTGTTACATTGAAACTACTGGAACCATACTTCGGTGGTGGATATAATGTGACTGTCGATAGCTTCTTCACCAGCCTGTCTCTTTCCGAAAAGCTGTTTCGAGAAAGCATCACGCTGGTGGGAACAATGAAAAAATCCAGGAGGGAAATTCCTAATGAACTTCAACACGACAAAAAGCGAAAAGTCAATTCAGTCGTTGGTGCAAGACATGCTTCATCAAATGCCATCATAATTTCGTACAAAGTCAAAAGTAATAAGTCGGTCATCATGCTTTCGACGATGCATACTGACACTTCGATGGATGGAAACAAACCCGAAATTGTAAAATTTTATAACCGAACAAAAGCCGGTGTAGATTCGGTTGATCAAATGGCACGTATGTATTCCACAAAGTCAGCATCACGACGTTGGCCACTTCAAATATTTTTTAATTTGTTGGACTTAGCAGCGATCAACGCATACAAACTTCATCGCGAGATCGCAGGATCTACCACAAGTCGGCGGGATTTCATTCTAGAATTGACGAAAGGGCTAATTGACATGAGTCGCCCTCCTCCTTTACCTCGATCAGAGCCTTCACCTGCTCCTAAGAAAGTGCGTCCGAATAAGCGGAAAAAATGCCGCCTCTGCAACAAAAATTGCACAAGTAACCGCTGTACAAAATGTGACAGGTACGTGTGCGGTCCATGCACTATTATTACTTGTAAGGACTGTTTTGAGTAGTTTTCCAATCATCGAAAAACTTTTATTCGGTCTGTAATCAGTTTTTATGTATGATATATGAGCAATTACAAAATTTTTAGAGGATGAATTAACTCCTTTTTATCATATCTTACAGCTGGAATAGGAAATATATTAATTTCATTCATTTATTTATTACAAGAATATTAAGTGTCAATTGACACTTACCGGTCTTTCTAGGTATAAATATTTTCCGGTCTTTCTAGTGTTAACCAAAAACTGCAATCTGCTTCCCATTGGATTTACATGTTTTTCTTTGATCTTGTCTGACAAGAAGAGGAACTCACTAGAACTCGGCAGACGCACGAATTCGAAGTAGGTATAGGGAGTACATCATCCTGTGAAAGTCTCATTTTCGGCCTCGTTCCCTGCAGAAACTCGTTCTGGCTGCCGGACTATAAAGGCGTGCATTAACTAACTTAATGCTACAGTCCTCTGCAGTCCTCATTATGATGCCAGGCTGTAGTCTTCGCACTTCAGTTGAATCTATAGCGATGGACATTGGAAACAGTTCATAAGTACTTGTCCACGGTATTGAAGACACGAAGGAATCATGTGCTTTTGCATAACCACTGATCAACCTATTGTAAAACTTTTCTGGACAATAGCAGTAGATAAATGCCATTGATAACAATTCGACTTCTATGCCTAGAAATAACAAGGTAATGGCTAGCCGATTACAGAAATCTCAAAGTGAATGCTATCTAATCGCTGTTTATCAAAATGTCTTTGCTCTATTTCTATGTCCTGAAACAAACGTTTGCATGCAACGAATACATGTACAGTAACCACAGTGCGATAAGAGATTTGAACAGCCATGTAGCGATAAATCATTTGATAATGTAGACATAGTAATGCGTCACATGAATGTCGTGCAATAATATTTATCAAATATGCACTTCCTCTCTTATTTTATTAATGCACGGCATGCGAAATTTTGGTCGAATAATGGTTATGCAGCATTAATGACCGTGTTTGCACAGTGTTGCTACTCAATGCTGCACCTGTCATGCATTTTCTCTTTCTGTATCTTATGTACGAATCATATAATTTTATTAAGTTGAAATGGAAATCCAGAAAGCTCTTCCTAGCTTTGTGATTGCTATGGATAGAAATAAAAATGGAGTAGATAACATCAGAAATATTCCCAGTTATTCTTTTTTTGAAAAGTGATGCAGACTCACTCATTTCGTCAACTATAGATTTACAAAATATCTTGCGTGTATTCGAGGATCGCCTTCTTTTAGGGTATTCTCTGTTAAATCGTCATGTGAAAATACTGTGTGTTCCATGAAAACTAACTCTTCAGTTTAACAGAATTTCGGTGCCAATATTCAATGAGATTAAGTAAGATCGTCTCAATTCTAAGCTTTAGGTGAAAGCTTGTTTTCTACGATGTCAAATGCCAACGATGCCTTTCCAAATTCTCTTTATAGTGACCAAAGGCGCTTATCCGGAGATACCAACATCTATCCTTTCCTTCTCCCGCTGTTTTTCACATTTTCAGAAGGATGTACTTGTTAATTTCTCATCTTGTAAGAATTCCATAATCTGACTATGGACATTCTTCAATAACATTATTGATCTACTATCAATTTACCTAATCCAAAGTCACATACCAACACCCATTAATTCAATTTTTGGTATTTTACATCCGTCAACTGAAAAGGCGTCAAATAACCGTCTTTTACATTTCTTTAGCATGTTGTATCAGCCCGCATAGAAGTGGAATTTCGTCATCATTGGATTGCAGTTAGATTCGGTTGAAATACCTCATGACCAGATCACGTTACTGGAATAGTTGACCATGGATGTTGTCACTTGTTTGTTTCTTCTTGGTCAACAGAGTTTTGAGGGGAGTTGACGGAGAAGCTTCTGTAACTAATGTTCCGTGCTCACCAGTTTTCTTTTTCACATTTTTGCGATAGCCATACAGTCGCCATTGAAGAACTTCCCGAGATACTAAGACAATTAAATTGATCACAGCAACGAAACCAACAGCTGCGACTACTTCAAGTGACACAGACCATTTCTTCATGTCCGTAATCAACACTTGACCGTACTGAAAGATGATTCCAATTACCAAGGTCAAAACTCCACACAGAAGGTTGCCAACAGTAACTATTATGGCAACTGCAACACCGATGTATTTATTGATGACGAAATCTTCCACAGTTGGCAATAAACTAATTAATGTGATGGTGATTGCAATGGTGAGAGAGATATAGGTTGGAAAAACAGAGGCATGAAGAATGGCTAACATCATCTCACAGACAAATGTCGATGCAACTCCAACGAATGATAGCACAAAATGTAAAGTAAAGAGTTCATTGAGGAATGTCACAAAGTAAACAACTAATAACCCCACCAATGTGGTGAGTATCAACGCCAGAGCAATGGCAAAGGAAGCCGTTGACAGGGTCATGTTGTAGGCTTCGGTCAATATCGACATAGAGTTGCTGTAGATGACTTCTCTGGCCATGCGAGAAACCGCAATTGCAACGATGACGTGCCAGAAATCCGGTTGAAAGGAACGGAGAACTTTTGTGAAGGTAGACCCGTCGCACCACAAAGTCTGAATATCATTTGATTTCTGCTTCTGTTTATTGTCCGACTCTACTTTCTTCAGTTCTGATGATAGTCTTGACATTGCGATGAGAACAAGAGAACAAACAGTCGTTATCAAACTCAGTCCAGCTAAAACCCACAACGAATTTCTTACACCAATGGAGGTGCCGATTCTCGGCATTATCATAAAAGCGAGCAAGGCACCAACTGTTCGAGAGGAATAGAATATAGCGGCTACGAATGCAGACAAGCTGGGTGGAAAATACCAAATTCCAGTGTAATATCGAATTGTTGTAAAGCCGAAGAGACTTCCATAAACCAGGGAATGACCAATTGTGACTCCTACAACCGTTAGGATGTGGTGAGAAATGAATGTGGCCGATGCTGCTCTTATGATAGCTCCTGAGAGGCCGAAGAAACTCAATATGAGGGAACAGATGGGCATACCACACTTGTCAATTAAAACTCCACTGACAAAGATTCCCACAAGACTTATCCAAAAAGCGGATGTCAGTACAATCTCGTACTGAAGAACTGAAAATCCAAGAGTCTTCTCAGAGCACGTCAAGTTCTCCGTCAACATAGATACCTTCTCACATTTTGAGGTTATAATCACCGTTTGAAGTCCCCATAAACCTTCGTCGGAGAATGTCGCTGTACAGCTCATTAAAGAAGTCAGAATGGAAATGGTCACCTGAATCGCTGGTCGAGGAGAAACACGATCCACGGAGACCATGGGCTCACGCGATATCAACGACTCAATCATTTCTGAATCAATGACAGCTCACACAGTGATCAGCCCGCCTTTATGTGGTAAGGTTGAAAGAGTAACTAGTAGATAGGATCGATAGAAATTGACAAATTTGCATGCAGGTTTCAGGGAGCGATACCCTTATGACAGATACAATACAGCCACTACCGGCTGACATGTTATCTAATCATCCTTCCATACTATACGAGGGTAAATTAGTGCACATATATGGGATCATCAAAACATCAGGCCGTTGATGAAGAATGAGATAATGGTAGATTCATTATTCTGATGAAAGGAATTAGATAATGAGGAATTTTGTGTGAGTGGAGAAGAATCTAGCATCGGCAGATAAAGAAAAAAAACGAAGATGAATTGATAGCAGGACCAACAGCTGTTTATTTATTGATAGTCATCGATTTAAGTCAACTTTGAGAGATCTTAAGAGCACCACAATTAGTGAAAGTTGTAGTAATTATAGATTCTTGCTGTAGTATATTGTCAAATTATATTTTATGTTTGAAAGAGAAATTCTATTATTTTTCTATATTCTTCTATGGTGCTCTTTCCCGTTCTTCAACCCATCCTAAATTGCTGATCTGAAAAGTAAATCAGAAAGCCACTATTATTCAATTTCCGCCTCGGAGAAAGAGATGTAAATAAATTCTTCTAGAAGTCATGGTTGTTGCTCTTCTTCTTGTGCATTTCGAATGTTGGCATCAGTTTCTGCGATGATGGATCAGTTACTTACAGGGGAGACGGCGTGAAGGCGACTGCGGCGCTTCATCGCGGAACCGAAGTACCATCCGCCGGCTGCGACTTTCCGAGGGGCCAGTGGGTGCTGCTGAGTCGACTGCGGTCCGGAAATGGGAGGTTCGTGGCCTTGATGCATCGGATTGGATTGTCCGTCCGCGACTCTTGTAGATGCGTCGCTACCCAGACCAGTGATCACGTGCTCCAGTGTCCAGCCATCTGTGTGTGTGGCGAACTTGCAACCGTCGACACTGACTTTTTCACTGGCTACGCCAGAATGACCTCTCCATCTGACTTTTGGGTCGTCTTTGACCCTCCCCTTGTCTTGTGCATTTCATGAATAATCATGATAAATCATGATTCAAATCTCTAAATCAGTTTTAATCTTAGCATATATGTATATGCAAGTGCAACTTAGTAGACTATTCCTAGAAGCTACAAACCACGATATCTCCGGTTTGCATCTTTATTTCAAACCTAAGCAGAGATGTGAGGGGGGAGAAGGAAAATGCGTGGGAAGAAGGAAAATGCGGTAATTTAGTATCAACGTTACGAGCGTGGTCTGATTTTCCGACGGAGAAATTGTAATCAACCTTAGAACATCCGCACGGAAAAAGAAATGGATGGAAAGCGCATAGTGTAATACTAGTGCTTAATCATGGTCAAACATTCTTGAAATCTCCATTCTTGAGAATTGAGGGAGCGCTGCAGTTTTTCTTACCTTGTGCAACATTTCACAAGGAACCTTCCGCACAAGACGACGAAAGATTTTCATTCTTCACACTAGACACTGTTGTCATGGCAACTCTTATCAATAGTGATTTTGTTTTACACAATAAAGTGTCGGATTTTTGGATAGTTCAATAGGTTCAAAGCAAAAACTGAAAGACGAAAGATCAATCAATTAGTCCAAGAGCTACCGACATTTTCTTCCTAAATTCGCGCACGACCTTCTTATCATTTTTAATTCGTAGATTGTCACCCAACATCAGTAAAACGACAATTCTTTTAAGTTGTGAATCCAGTCGTCTTGCAAGTTATGGAGGGTCAAAGATCATTTGTTTATGTAGATTCATGTACTTCCGAGTTTGATGCACTCAATGACGTGATGATCCAACATTCACTTAAAACTCAAAATGAGATTTGTTATTTTTATGATTATGTTCCAAGGCACAATTCTCCAACAGTAAGCGGAAATAACTTCTTATCAACCGGTAGCTTGGCCGAATTGCTGTTTAAGATAATGAAAATGCCATGACGCTTGATATCGTACGCTGCGGTTGTGTCTCTGCATTGTTCTTCATCAACACCTATATCGTGAATTTTTCCTACTTTATTGTCAACGATCATATTGAAATTTTACATCGTTCGATTCCTCTATCAATCGTTGTTCTCAATATCGTATCGTCGTACTTGCAGCTCGTCGTTCTCAGCGTCCATTGTGGTTTTTGTGCTCTTCCATCTTATCATGGTGATTAGTGTTCATTCTCTGCTACCTCTTGCTGTTGGACTTTGCTTGTTGCACTTCAATCGATTGGTCACGCCGAGATCGTACCTGACACGCAAACGCTTTCTGGTTTCCATGATCAAGAGCTTCAAGTAACTCTAGTTCCAGTGGTGTATGGGTATAGAGACCTGACTGTTAGAGCGTTCGAAAGGTTACGGGTTCTGGTCCGGTGCGGTCATTTTGTTGGAATATTTTTTTCTCTAAACATTCTATTCAACTTATCTTGTGTGCTATTGGTTTGACTACGTTACCTATTTCATGGCTAATCGTGGAAATAAGGGAACACCAACCAATCGATCAGTGAGATCGGGCTCAATACAGTCGAATAGTGAGTCCTCAACGGGTATCATTCTGTACCCGCCTTGGACATATGATTTCTGGTCGTTCACGTATCTTGAAAGTTGGGTTTCATGATATCCGAATGAAAAATCGAGCGTTGTTTTCTCAGAGGAGAGTTCGAGATGAACCAGACCTTACTGAAAAATTCGGAAAGGTTTATTATAAGCCCAGACTCGGCTGTACTCGTTAGACAGGAAGAAAAGCGTTTAAGAGGAATTATGTATGAGATGAGAAAATTTGCTACGCCTACGGACAAATTGTATATCAAGAAAGGGAGATTATTTTTAAATTCTGACCCCTTAAACATTTAAGACGTCTTAAACTGGTACATTAGTCGACTATACTGGTCTACTTTTTTAAATTGGATATGTATCATAATATTTGGATGGCTTATGTGTATTCGTGATGTCCTATCACTGTCTGAACTCTTAGTTTGCTGAAAATGTAGAAATTGATCGATTGTAGGACTTGTCTACAAGTCGACTAAATGCACCAAATTTAGACGAGTTCCATGAACTAAATTAGTCGTCTTTTTTCCGACTTTTAGTCGTCAATCATGACCCAGTTAAAGAAACAAATGGAATTCTTAAACGGTCGACATTCTGTCGATATCCTTGCTATTTCTGTTAAAAATACGAATCAAATCGACATATGTAAGAGAATCGTTGAATTATTTTACTGTTGATTGTCCATGTTCATATTTACAATAGAGTGACAATCTGTAAAAATCTGTATTATTCGACGTAACGTAATAAAATAATGTAAATAAATAACGATACCCCATGGGGGAATTGCACGCATTACACTTCCTTAATATTAAACAATATTATATGATTTGAAGCATATAAAAAATTCAATGATATGCTTGTTTAACTTTGTCAAATTAATATTGAAGTAATAATTTTATTCTCTTGTCTTCAAGGTTTCACTTGTCAGTTTTGCAGGAGCACGCTATAGTTATTTGTTTATACCACGTGAATTTTACGATTTTTAAGAATACATCACTATAAATACAAGATATACTAACCAGTGGCGGCTCGTCCATTTGGGCAGGTGGGGCACTGCCCCAACTATTGAAATGTTGTCTAACTGAAATAACCAGCAACATCAGTAGTAGACTCCACTTCTTGATCATAAATTTCAACTATACTTCATGTACATCTATTCCATTTGCGCGACAGTGACGCTCGCAGAATCCATCAATCGTTTTCAAGACTGATGGGTGCGCCCAAGCATCGAGATTGAGATGACGTGAGAGTGATTCATTTCACGATCTGAGCGAATAGACAGAATTAACACGCGATGAATGCGTCACAGAATGGGCACTCGAGAGGGAGACCTAACGCTTCTGATTGGTTAACCGTCAATGCAAAGACAATGCATTGTGATTCCCTTTTTACTGAGTGAGGTGATGTGAGGTTAGCACCAGCGATCAGTCCATGAATCAGCATACAATACCCTTCGGTTCGGTACACAAAATTTCTCTTTTTAAAGTACATCGAACTCCCAAAGTCGCCGAATGAATACTGTAGATTTTTTATTGAAAAGGCCCTTTAGACACTTAACTGATGCTGAAAAGGCCGAAGTGAAGAGATTAGGGAGACATACTCCCGAAAATATTGCTTTAACTCAGAAGGATGGTAGAATTACAAGAACCTTTAATCGAGAATGGTTTGTGAAGATACAGTGGCTCACGGCTAGCGAGGAGCACAATACGCTTTTTTGTTTTCCGTGTTTGCTTCTTTCCGATGGAAGCGATAGGACGTGGACTGAAAGAGGTGTACATGATCTGAAGCATTTAAGTGAAAAAGTCACGAAACATGAGACTTGCGAGAGTCACATTTCAAACTCAATGAGATGGTCATTATTTGGGAAATCAGATATCAGAGATCTATTCGACAAAGGCCGAAAACTGGAACTACAGCGCTTTAATGACAAGGTGAGCCGTAATAGGGACATTCTCAAGAGAGAGTAGTGGAATGTATCTTGTTGTGTGGACACGAGGAACTTCCTTTGAGAGGACGATTCGTCACCAAATCCTGGTGTCTTCTTAAGTATTGTAAGACACACCGGGAATTATGATTCACTTCTAAGAGACCATCTTCAAAATGCTTCGGTTTTTAAAAGAACCTCCAAAACAATACAGAACGAGCTCTTAGATGCGATCTATAGCGTTTATATTGAGACAATTAAAGCCGAGATAAAAAGCGCTCCTTTTGTCGCGGTTATCAGCGATGACACTACTGATATTAGTGTTCAATGTCAAAATGTAGCTGTCTTTCGTTATCTGGATTCATCAAATACTGTCACTGAACGCTTTATTCAGTTTTTGCAAGTAAAAGATCGTTTTGCTCAGGGGCTTGCTGAATGTATCCTCGGCATCCTAGAAAAATTTGATGTAAAGCGCGACCAACTCATTGCGCAACTCATTTATCAAAGCTGCAGCACCAATACCATTCAGTATATCTTACTTCGTATCCAATGAGAACCTTGAAAATATTTATGTCGTTGGATATACATTGAAAAATATCGGAGACATATTTACGGTACCAATGCCATCGAGCAAGATTGGGATGTTGAAAGTATCTTTGTACAAGTCAATTGACATTGAAAGCGTTTAGATTGTCATCTATTTGCCAGAAAGCGATGACACTAGATAGAAAATATTTCATTTCTTTGCTTCACACCTCATTTCAGAAGTGAGATTTTTGTCTTATCTGGTGAATAATTGTCTATACCTGATGACTCTTTTCACTTGACCCGCCTTTGTAGTGATGACATGTACCGGTAGGCCTATAGGCCCTACAAAAATCAAAAGGATTTTGACTGAAACTCGTGTTCTCTATGAAAGTTTGCATGTAATTGTTGCTTAATTACATGTAGATAGTTGGGAAAGTTATATTTATGAGCAGCATTTAGTTTATGACTAGAAGGGATTGCCATCATTGATCCCGGCGGTTTCATACAATAACGTTACCTCGAGATTTGACTTCCGGGATCCCGCGATATGTTTGGAAATTAACTACCGATACATTCTAATTAAGGACTAATTGGAGTACTTTCATCTTATATTAAATGATGAAACAGCTATCTTATAGGACGTAATGCTGATTACGGTAGTCATTTTCTTACAATTGATAGTAGCGCGATCGTGTTCTGATCTTGATTCAACACCCAAGATAATGTGTTACAATTCTTTTGAGTTATGGATATAATATACGGTAACCATTTTTGACGAAGTTGATAATCAGATAGGAAGAAGCCCATCCTTAGTACGGCCTCGCGCCGTAGATGAGACAGGAATGAAATCTCGATTTCGATAATCATAATTATACAGACGATGTATATTTTTTCAGACAATGTATCATATCGTGGAATTCAGTGGTGGAAAAGTAGAAGTTGTTTATGATGGATGGATTGACGAACGTCTGAAAGATAACGTGATTACGGTTGCTTTTCCCTCGAAAAAGGAGTATCATTTAGTGAGGAAGTTTCTACGCCAAAAGTCGCCGTCACATTCAACTTGGCCGACGTACCGGGCAACTCTCCTTTATTCAGGAGGTAAGATAATATATGGTCAATTATTGTCTGTGTCATCAAAAATTCAATATCCTAGTATTCGATGATAATAAACATATCTTTCAGATCCCTTAAATTGCGGTCGTAACCAAAGACATTCAATAGAACAAGAGTTGTGACTGGTAATGAAGTCATTTTATTACCATGGTAATTATGAAGCGCATTTCGACGAAGCCATTATTTATGTAATTAAAAAAGAAAGGGATAGCCTATTAGAAATGTTTACTTGGTCACTGTTTTAGTTTGTGAGTACATAATGTAATATTAGTGGGTAGAGTAATTGATAGATATCCACCAGGATTAGTGTTTTTTTTTAAATTACTACAGAAATACTACTTTGTGGATGTTTATATCGATTTCCATTTTAGGATTTGTTAGAAGTCATTAAAAATGTTTTGGTTCGACTGTTGCATTTTTCTAATACATTGACAGTTATTTCCTTATCTTTACATTTCACGTATATGTCTCAGACGTCTATGAACACATTACGAAGAAATGTGCAAAATTCGTTTCGAAGGGATCAATGTCTACAACGGAGGATGAGTCTCGAAAGCGAAAGGTAACCCAACGTTATGGATATGATGATACTGCCGACGAAGCAGATGACGATGAAGACGTTGAGAACAAACCGAAGAAGAAGAAGCTATTGCTTAGGCGTTCCGACGCAATGATTACTGATGTGTTCCCAATTGCTCCATCGGGAATTCTTGGTCAAGCATCTGAATCAAAAACGACTGAGTTCACGTCCCGACAAATCAACTCCGACTATACATCTTCAGCATCAGTAATTGAGACAGCGTCGAACATTGGAATGCAGCTTGACTCAGAAGAAACGATGTACTCCATAGAATCTAATGCTCAGAGCTCTTGTACATCTGAAAGTCGTGATTTTAAGTGTCATTGTGAACATCAGCTTTATTGGGTTTCCGAAACTCTTAAAGTATTACTTCGGGTAGAAGGCCTATTGAAACATATGCATCTACCGACTGACATGCCTTCCGATGGAATCAAGTCAGATGAACAGATATCGGCACTTCAACTTCCAACCACCACGGCTGAAATTAACAGTTTTTTCGGAGATATGAATGAAGACATTGAGAAGCGTCAGAAACTTATCGTATTGGATAGTAAAACGGTGTCGGGGAACAAAAAGAAGTCGGTTAAGAGAATTTTGCTGTTCATAGCACCACCATCGGCATGGAAGGGATTTTCCAAAACTGGGCAACGTGGCAAAGAGTCAGCATTCGCCAGTGGAGTTATTTCCTTCGTGATAGATTGCTTGAAGTATTCAAAGGTAAGACCTACAATCTACATGTATTTGGAAACATCGACTTAATGAGTATTGATGTTGTGCCTGTCTCAATCATTCATTTCGAAGTTAAGTTAGTATACATGTATATATATATATATATATATATATATATATATAATATATATATATATATAGATAGATATATATATATATATATATATATATATATACAATGTATATATATATATATATATATATATATATATATATATAATATATATATGTAAAAATTTTTTTTCAATCTCAGCAATTGGTTTGATATATTAAAATAATTGAAGTGAAAACACATGGAATGCACAAGCGCTTTCTATATTCTTCAGGTGCAATGTGAAACAAAAAGCAAGATCATCATAATTTCAAATATACATTCATCATAGATATGGATGTTGCAAGGTAATTTACATAGTAGGACATGCACATGCATAGTAAATAGAAAAATAACTTTGTTATAGTTTATTATGCTAAAATACATCAACGATATCTAATTTATGTATTAGATTGAAACATAGATTTAAGTATAGAAGAACATATATGCGAACTAATATAAAATGCATCTCATATCAAAAGTGAATGAATTCATAAGAAACGTATAAAAGTGATTCATGGATTTAATTTTGGATGAAAGCGATCGATAAAATATTTTTCTTTACATTTACGTTCAATTTTGTTTTCAGAAAAAAGCTTGTAAAAAGGAAAGATTGACATGTTGCCCCTACCACACGTTTCTAGATGTTCACTTAATTTAATTTAATTTGTCTGTAATTGGCATTCAAAATTTGTTGTTTGTGAACCCTTACTCTGGTTCTTAAGGATGTCCCAGTTTCTCCGATATAATAATTTTGACAACCGGGGCAGGTGATGACATATACAACATTACTGGTATCACAACTCATATTACAATTTACATGGAAAATGTGTCCATCAAATGTATAAGAAGATCCTTCTTGTAGGATGTTACAAGTACCACATCTCAAGTCATTGCATTTATTTACTTTATGTACTTGATCACTTTCAAATGTGGATTTACAAAGAATTCTTTTCAAATTTCGTGGTTGTCGTTTACTATTAATAAAAGTACAGTCTCCAAAATTTCTTTAGTTTTATCGTCATTTTTCAATATTGAATTCACATGAGAAATAGCTGGTAAAATGTTCATGTTTCTAGGGTTGTATGTGTGTACAAAAGGTATGACAGAATCAATATTATTTTTCTTGTCACTTGTAAGAAAAAGTGATGAACGGTCAATCTTTAAAGATTTTGAAATGCTATTATCAATTAATGAGTGAGGATAGCCCTGTTGTAATAAGAATTGCCTTAATTCGTCCAGGCGGTTCCTTCGATTGACATCATCACTACAGATCATGCATATACGTCTCGCAAGACTGTAGGGGATCGCTCTTTTAACATGGCGGGGATGACAGGAGAAGTTTAGATATTGATGAGTGTCAGACCCTACTCTTCAAACAATGATTCTAATACGCGAACCCGACGAACATACTTGTATGCTTCAGTTGTGAGAGGACATAATTTCACCAGAACGAGCCGTTCTCAACGTTCCAATTCTTATCATCGTCGAAATTCCCCGTCAAATCATCAAATACATCAATCCAATAATCATCCATACGATCGATATTCTCCTAATGCAATGACTAACGATGCTACTCGGAATTACGAACGCTCAAATAGACATGAAACATACAGAATCTCCAGGAATACAAAGCCTTTTTTAGGAGGGTGCAAACCACTCCATGGCTATTACCAAAAAGTGAGTCATGTCAATCCACGAATAATGTAATATGTATCGATAAGGATAAGACACTTGAGTCTGAATTAAATGCTTGCATAAAAAGTCAATTTTCGAGCAAGGAAGTAAAACCATGTCAAACTTATGTAAAAATTGTAAACTTATTTTGATTTTGACTGAACCTGAAAAATGTGTATTGAACAAAGGGCTAAAATTTACTCCTACTCCTCGCAAAAATAGTGAAGAACTCAAAGTGGACATCAAACAATATACTCGCAAATTGAGACTAACGGAATATTATTATGTTCATAATAACGAAGTCGGTCAGAATGGACCTAAAAGTTTAATTCAAAATAAATCTTCTTTCAATCCTCAAAAAGGAAAGAATACGGTATTACACAACATTTATGAAACTTTAGAGAAAATCAACATAACTGAGGAAAGTAATGTAATGAAAACAAAGTCTAATTTAAATAGAAATGAGGAAAATTCATTGAAATCTCTAAGTGCCGATCCTGATATAATTATCAAAGAAGCGGATAAAGGAGGCGCTGTTGTGATTATGGATAAATCCTATTATGAAAAGAAGATTTTAGATATGCTAGAAGATAAAAGCTTTTACAAAAAATTACCAACTAATGAAGACAAACAAATTATGAGAGACATTAAAAAAACCATTCAACTGTTTGCAAATAATCTAACCAGCAAAGAAAAAGACTATTTGATTAATTTTGAATTCAAAAGCAGTAATTTTTACGGATTGCCTAAAATTCATAAATCAAACATGATCAAGAATGCCATTTCTGAACATAATTCAGAATACATTGCTATTCAAAATCCTTCAGATTTACCGTTTAGACCTATTTTTGGTAGCCCAAATGCTCCTACCCAACGCCTTAGCAATTTTTTGGATATCATTCTAAAACCTCTATGCAAGCATATACAAAGTTATGTAAAAGACGATCTTGATTTTTAAACAACTTTGCCTAAGCACATACCCATTAACGCCAAGTTGGTGACTTTTGATGTTGTTAGTTTATATACAAACATTCCCCATGACCTAGGTTTATTTGCGGTAAAATTTTGGCTTCAGCAATTCCCAAACGCCATTGACAGTCGCTTCAATCATTCATTTATTTTAGAATGCTTAAAATCTGTTTTGGTAAACAATACTTTTGAATTTGGTAATAACTGCCACAAACAAATCAAAGGCACCGCAATGGGCACAAAAGTGGCCCCAATTTACGCAAACCTAACACTTGGCTATCTTGAAATTCAATTGAAAAATCGCCTTATTGAAGTGTGGGGTAGTGATACTACAAATGATGTAATGAGTAACTGGAAAAGATACTTGGATGACTGTTTTATTATTTGGAAATTTGACGTTGAAAAGTTAAACCGATTTCATGATATTCTTAATGATCTTGATATCAACATTTCATTCACCACGGAAATAAGTGACAAGGCGATCCCTTTTCTTGATATTCTCGTGATTAAAGAGGAAGAAACAATGCACACTGACATTTACTATAAGACAACTGACACTCATCAATATCTAAACTTCTCCTCCTGCCATCCCCGCCATGTTAAAAGAGCGATCCCCTACAGTCTTGCGAGACGTATATGCATGATC
Source organism: Prostheceraeus crozeri (assembly GCA_907163375.1). Taxonomy (NCBI): domain Eukaryota; kingdom Metazoa; phylum Platyhelminthes; order Polycladida; family Euryleptidae; genus Prostheceraeus; species Prostheceraeus crozeri. The sequence continues at coordinate 120,331 of CAJQUW010012774.1, forward strand.
TGTAGTGATGATGTCAATCGAAGGAACCGCCTGGACGAATTAAGGCAATTCTTATTACAACAGGGCTATCCTCACTCATTAATTGATAATAGCATTTCAAAATCTTTAAAGATTGACCGTTCATCACTTTTTCTTACAAGTGACAAGAAAAATAATATTGATTCTGTCATACCTTTTGTACACACATACAACCCTAGAAACATGAACATTTTACCAGCTATTTCTCATGTGAATTCAATATTGAAAAATGACGATAAAACTAAAGAAATTTTTGGAGACTGTACTTTTATTAATAGTAAACGACAACCACGAAATTTGAAAAGAATTCTTTGTAAATCCACATTTGAAAGTGATCAAGTACATAAAGTAAATAAATGCAATGACTTGAGATGTGGTACTTGTAACATCCTACAAGAAGGATCTTCTTATACATTTGATGGACACATTTTCCATGTAAATTGTAATATGAGTTGTGATACCAGTAATGTTGTATATGTCATCACCTGCCCCGGTTGTCAAAATTATTATATCGGAGAAACTGGGACATCCTTAAGAACCAGAGTAAGGGTTCACAAACAACAAATTTTGAATGCCAATTATAGACAAATTAAATTAAGTGAACATCTAGAAACGTGTGGTAGGGGCAACATGTCAATCTTTCCTTTTTAAAGCTTTTTTCTGAAAACAAAATCGAACGTAAATGTAAAGAAAAATATTTTATCGATCGCTTTCATCCAAAATTAAATTCATGAATCAGTTTTATACGTTTCTTATGAATTCATTCACTTTTGATATGAGATGCATTTTATATTAGTTCGCATATATGTTCTTCTATACTTAAATCTATGTTTCAATCTAATACATAAATTAGATATCGTTGATGTATTTTAGCATAATAAACTATAACAAAGTTATTTTTCTATTTACTATGCATGTGCATGTCCTACTATGTAAATTACCTTGCAACATCCATATCTATGATGAATGTATATTTGAAATTATGATGATCTTGCTTTTTGTTTCACATTGCACCTGAAGAATATAGAAAGCGCTTGTGCATTCCATGTGTTTTCACTTCAATTATTTTAATATATATATATATATATATATTTTGGGATACGGAAAATAAATGTTACCACGATAGATTCAAATGAACATTAAAAAGGGAAACCGTACCGTTCGCTTATAGTCTTCTCCTTAGGAAATCGGGAAATATGGTACAACAGCAAACTAACAGCAGCGATTAATAGCGAAAGAGTGGAGGAACTTAAATACTTTGTAAACTCTTGCAGAAGTTGTCATCGTTTGTAACCAGTGTTGTAGATTTGAAACCATAGCGAAGTGCTCGTCTAATCTGTCTGAAATTTCTGAGGAGTTTTGTGTTTTAGGAGCTTCTTAACAGGATTATGATATCTTTAGGAGAGATGATAATATGATTTATTCTTTCTTTTTCCTTATATTATGTTCTGCTGTTAACTCAGATATTATTTTTCTGGAGAAGGATATAATTGCGGGCTTGCAGTGTAAATGCACGGAAGTGGGTATTTAAATTATGAAGCATTGTCGGAAATCGGAATGCCTGGAAAATAACACGATGAAAATGCATTATTTTGAAGACAGGATGCCACGACAACCACTGTATAGATGTGATATTTTCACGAGTTCTTTAAACATAGTCCCGTACCGACACAAAGTGTCTCGAATTCTCAATGTATTTACTGTATTACTGTAGCTCTTGCATGTAAATGAGTTGGAAGGTCAAGCGATTTGCTTTTAAAATTAAGTTTCAAAAAACTTGTGAATATGAACTTGTAGTTTATGGATATATGCTATACGTATATACCTTATTCATCCTCTCCAAGTTATAGACAAATGTATGATGAATGAATGATACTACAGTAATGTTCGGTTATAATTGCTTGCGTTGTAATTGATAATCGTTTATAATTGAAAATTTAAAAACCCCGTTTGAAATTCCCCGCCTTACATACATATTTTAATGCTTATAATTGATTTCTATATATCTGAAATTCGAGTGTAATTGAATATATTTTGTTCCCACTGATACAGCTTCACCTTTATAATTGTATTGTGATGCTTGTTTTGCATAAATGAATTGACGGGAGTAACCTGTATTTTGTGTTTGTCGCCTGTGAATGTTTTGATTGTGGAGTCTGCGTATGTTATTTTAAAAGGGAGCTGTCAGTGATATCATGTAGCGAGTGTCATGTTGAGTTGTTTTATGTGACGGCTTTGATGTAGAGTTGTACCGCTCTCATGTAAATATGGAAACCTGTAAATGTAAGACACAATCGTCATGTCAAGGTAATAAGAAAGGTTGGATGCCCATCGGTCGTTTTGTTTCTGATTACAACCTTATAATTGAATTTGATGTGAAACAGATGGAAAGAGATTTTATGATTATCATCTGTTTGAAGGCACCGTGTCTGTTTTGGACATTATTATGGAAATCCCTTTCATTGGTGCTCCCCTCGCAGCGTGATGATCACATTAAATCACATGCCTGCAACGAAGATAAACGACACTTGAAGACAACCGTCTGTGTTTGTGTCATTCTGTGAATCACTTCATTGATGACTTTGTCCACACTCTTCACCACAACCTAGAAATGTCTTGTAGCTTATTAATTCCTCATCATGTTTTCAGTGAGCAATGCCTCAATTAAATTTATTATCATAGTCCATGATACATGGTCTAGAGTATAGGTCATGTCTACACTCTATTAGGATCTAGGAAGATGCTACATATATTTTTTCTAGAATGCAAAGTTAATTTCAGTAATATGTATTTATTTAAATTGACCTTGAATTCCAGAAAAATGTTAATGCACTAATCCAGTAAATACAAAATTAGAACAGCCCTGAGTCAAGCGGATGCTGAGTTGAACGTAAATGAATGATTGTACTTAAATATGTAGTACATAGGCAGATAGATGATTGATAAATCGATAACGAGTAATTGGTATTATATTTTTTCGCTTGAGTGATCGAGGAACTTCGGTTTGGGCTCACAATTGTGCCTGGTGTCAACATCTTTTGAAATAGAAAATAAGGATGTATTGTATACGCCTATAGTATTCTTCTGTTTTAATGATGATTATTTCTTAATATGCTTTTCCATCCTTTCAGCAACACCGAGTTGACACGTACACTGAGGAAGAGAGAGTTGGTTGTTTGGTGGGAGAAGCGTTGAAAAGGATTGTGAACGTACATGCAAAAGAATTCAAAACAAGTTCACATGGAGTCATAAACGTTTCTGAATCTATTTTCAAATATTCACTCAAAGTTCAATACAATTATTTCAATATAGACAAACAATCATAGGAAGGATCACATTCCTCCCCTTTTCAAGAAACGTAGTCTGAAAGATAGTTCGGCGGTCTTCGAGATCTGGGAGGTCGGGTTTGCGCACCTTGATCATGCACACTAGGTGCAAGAGTTCGATTCGTCACTTCTGCAGGTTCTGTCTTTGATTGTACCGACAATGGAGACATCGCTTCTGGCTGAACCGCTTGATTCGCTATAGGAGATAGTCGCGCGCTTGACATCCTTGTTGTTCTTCGTCCATCTTCCACTTCCACGACGTGCGGATCTATTTGCCGTACAACTTTCGCTTCGTGTCCGGTAAGCTCCAATTTACCATGATGTGGATCTCTAACCAGAACGGAAGATCCCTCTTCAAAGATCCGATTTTCGCTTCGGTGGCGTTGTGCCGCCGCATTTCTCCTAACCGCTATATTAGTTGCTGCTTTAGAAATCATATCGTGTGGGAGGTATCTATTGCTCATTTCTTGAAAAGACAAATCTTTTACTCTAAAAGTGAACATCAGTTCTGAGGGGGTAAAGCCAGTTGTACTGTGAGGATCATTTCTAATAGCCATAAGGGCGACTGGTAGTAGCTCAGTCCACTTATTTCGGTCCTTTCCCGTTTCTTGTAATAAGACTTTTAATTTCAACTGCAAGGTACCATTTAAACGCTCGCATATGCCGTTCGAGCGAGGTCTGTAACTGGTTGTTGATAGTTTCTTAATGTGGAACCTGGACAAATATTCTTGGAATTCTCTACTTTGGAACTGCGTCCCTCTATCAGTAATTAGCGCATCTGGAAAACCATACCTCGAAAAGTAATCTCGAAAAGAGTTGATTAAAGTGGGAACACTAAGATCACGGACGGGGTAAACCTCTGGGAATCTAGAGAAACCATCCACAATGACTAACATGTAACGGTATCCAACACTGACAGGTAAGGGACCAACATAATCCGCGGCTATTAGTTGCATAGGTGAATCCAGTAGATAAGGTTTGAGATGAGCATTTATATATTTCGGTTTAACAAGCGAACATACTCGACAACTTTTACAAAACTGAGAAATATCTGACTTCAAACCGGGCCAAAAATAAGATTTCAACAACTTCTCGTGCATGCTATCAATACCCAGATGGCCATAATGGGCTGATGTTAGAATCTTTGCTTTTAATGATGATGGGATCAATATTCGTTCACCAAAGCAGATTAACTCATTTTTAATACACAACTGTTTACGAAGTGACCATAAGCTATTTGTAATGCCTGTCTTGTTCTGAAAATCATTTCTCGATATCGAATGAAAAAGTTTCCGGAATTCGTCATTATTCTTCTGTGCACTAAGGATTTCGGACTCACGTAGATTTAAATCTAGATTTTCATCAACTTCCGCAATCATATTCATTCTAGAAAGAGAGTCAGCAACTACATTGTCGGAGCCTTGAAGGTATTTAACATCGAAGTCGAATTCACTAACAGCTACTCTCCAACGCTGAACTTTTTGACTAACTTTACCGTTCGAAAACAGATACTGTAATGGTCGATGATCACTATAAACGAGAAATCGTCGACTCAACAAAAAATTTCTGAACTTTTGAATGCTCCAAATTATGGCGTAAGCTTCTTTATCAATTGTGCTCCACCTAGTTTCAACATCACTTAACTTCTTAGAGGCAAAAGAAACCGGTTGACCTGAATCGGTCAAAAGACAAGCTCCTATACAATCGTTGGATGCATCAACCTGTAGTGAAAGACTTTCATCTGGTGATGGCAAAACAAGAATCGAACTGGACAGTTTTTCTTTCACATCGTTGAAAGATTTCAAAGTGCTGTCAGACCACGTTAATGATTTTTCTAATGACATAGTGTACAATTCTTTCGTTATTTCAGCGTAATCTTTGATATAGTTCCTGAAATAATTCGCCATACCAAGAAACCTTTGAAGTTGCTGACCAGTTGCAGGTGTCGGAAAAGTCAAGATGGAATTGGTTCTTTCAGCATCGGGTAAAATTTTCCCGTTTGAAATAGCATGGCCCAAAAACGAGACCGTAGACTGGTAAAGCCTACATTTCTTTAAATTCAAGGACATGTTGTTTTCCCGAATGCGGGTCAACACAAGACTTAGGATTTCATCATGTTCTTCTTTCGTTCTCTCGTGGATCAGCAAATCATCTAAATAAATAGATAATCCTTTAATTCCCCGGAATATGTCCTTCATCGTTCTGTAACAGTAGCTTACAGCGTTTTTTAATCCAAACGGGCAGCGTTTGAACTCATACAACTCACCCGCAGCAAAAAATGCAGTTTTCTCTCTATCTTCCTTTGAAAGATGTAGTTGATAATAGAATTGAGTAAAATCTAGGGACGAAAACACTTTGCATCCTTCAAGGTTCTGCAGCAGATCTTGACCATTTGGAATTGGAAATGCGTCAGGGATTGTTGAGGAATTTACTGGTCTGTAATCTATAGCTAAACGATGTCCCCCTGTCCGTTTAGGTACAACTATGGGCATGTGTCTCCATGCCGACTTCGAACGCGTTATTACCCCTTGTTTCAATAATTCATCAACTTGGGACTTAATGATCTCTTCATCTTGAGGTGAAAACCGTCTGACCTTAGCTTGATAAGGTTGAGTGTCTCGTTCAATTCTTATAATAGGATCGGGAGAACCAGGTACACAAGAGCTACTGATCGGTTTATCAAATACATCTTGAAAATTGTCTGTAACGTTAGGAACTATGTTCAAAACAAGGTCCAAATCCGGTCCTGAGTCATTCAACCGCAAAGATCCAAAGTTGTCTAACACGTTCATACCAATTATTGCATCATACGATATAGATGAAGACACCAAGAAGGAAGTTTCGACAGTTTCTCCGCCAATTTCAAGAGGACCAGTGGAGCTTTTGGAAAAGTTAGAGATGCCCTTTTTTCTATCAAATCCCTCGGCTGAGTGTGAACAGTTTCTCAGACTACTGTTTAGTTTGTTACGATTCAAAAAATCTTTGGAAATTAACGAAACAGTTGCACCGATGTCTGCTAGGCCTATCATGTGACAATCGAAGAATCTACATTCTACAAAACGCAATTTACCTGACTTGCTACTCGTGATGTTCTGAATGGTAAAAATGCTGTTCAATTTTCCACTACTTTTCCCATTATTGTTGAAACCTCTGTTTGTTCGGGTATTTGGTGCAGATTCTGACATGTGTCGTTTCCTTAGAAAGCAATCTCTCATGATATGGCCTTGTTTTTGACAATAATGACAAATCATTTTGTTAGGTCTGTTTGACCAAGACTTAGAAAAATTAATTTCACTGGTTTCTTGCACAGGGGTTTGTGTAAGTGTTTCATTTGGAGACTGAGCGGAGCAAACAAGCACTGAACTGGGGCGACCTTGTTCGTTGGATTTTATCTCTTCGATCTTTTGAGTGCTACTTTCAAAAGCAATCGCAATAGACGTGGCCTTGTCTAAGGTAAGTTCGTTCTCAGAAAGAAGACGCTTTCGGAGCTCATCCGATTGAAGACCGAGAATAAATTGGTCACGAATACTTTGGTTACGAATAGAATCAATTTTATCATTCTCAAAGTCGCAATTTTTTGCAACATTTTGCAATTCATTCAAAAATGGAAGTATTTTATCCGTCTGCTTAAGATTTCGAAACCGGTATCTTTCGTATGTCAAGTTTGCTTTTGGGATAAAATAGTTATTTAGAGCTCTGAGCAAATTTTCATACGGATTAGTGGAACTGTCATACGATAATCCTTCAATTATATGGCCGGCATCCTCCCCAATGCAATTCAACAGTATTGCGTGTTTCTGACCTGAGTCAAGCTTTGTGCTTATCTCTATAACCGCTAAATAATTTTGGAAAGACGATATCCAACGCTCATAATCCTTAGGGTCATGAGTTATTTGCAAATCTTTAGGGGGCTTCCCAATTAGACTCATAATGCGATGCTGTGGACTATCTTGAAAGAACTTTAATGAAACAAGATGTCAACTGATATATGCATATGTTAACACAATATCTTGCAGATGCATCTATTCAAGCATCAAAAATAGTATTGCTCGCGACGTCAGTATGTGAACGTACATGCAAAAGAATTCAAAACAAGTTCACATGGAGTCATAAACGTTTCTGAATCTATTTTCAAATATTCACTCAAAGTTCAATACAATTATTTCAATATAGACAAACAATCATAGGAAGGATCACAAGGATGAAGCGGATAGAGCAGAAAAAATGCTACCAGGTGACCAAAATAGTGTCTGGAGGTACGTCACGACATTGTGATTAACTGTTCGACTACTTTACTTCTTTCTTGTTATCAACAATGTGAGAGACAACTTAGGAAAACACAAACTTTCTAGAAAGAAACAAGGTAAGCTAATAAAACGAATAATAATTTAATAGTTTGCCTTGTCTGTCACTGAATTTACTATTCACATTGCTATGTTTTATATTGCCTTTGTATCTTGTCAGGTCACTCTCTATTTTATAGATTGCTACGGGTGAGTTATAACCCAGTACTATCTGCCGTAATTTTGATATCTCCTGTATTTTTATTCAGTAATTTTGCACATGTATTACTTTTTCTATGAAATTTTTACATGTTTTTGTGGCGATGTGATTTTCGAATTCCTGTCTCCTAGTTATTTTGATGATCGATGTATTTTGAACGAAATTAATTATCTGTAAGAACAGATTGATGTTAACCATCGATACACTTGACTATGTCTACCAGAAATGGTGAATTTTTCTAGATTGTGCCTTGATTACTTCAGTACCGCATTTCCTCGAGTATAACCCTAGCTTATTATAGGCTTACTAGCTCACCAAATGCAACAATTATCCAATGCATATGACGATTCCCAAGACCTCGTTAAACGTTTCATTCCGTCTTAAAATATTTCATAATTGTTTGAATTAATGTTCTGTGGTACAGAACATATTGCAAAAAAACAAGGAAATTTGGCAATTATGAGTCAAAGCGTTCACCTAATTGTAAAAAACATGTATCTAATCCTTGATGCGCCTAAGCAACATCGATCAAAATTCATATGCGGATTCTCAATTTTTTATGAAACGCTTCAATTTGTTATAAAAGACTTTGTAATTATATCTGATTAGAGTGAAACATTTGTCAACCGTTTCCAATTTATTTTTGATTTTTACTTTAATTTGTCATTCATATACTTTGATATCTATCATACATCTATCAAATGATAAATTTGATGATTTAGACAAATAATCATACAAATTTAGAACGATAGACAAATGACTCACTCTTATCAGATATAATTATTAATTATAAAATACTTGATAACAGAATGAAGCGTTTCATAAAAGTTTAAGAATCTGCATATGAATTTTGATCGATATTGCACGTGCGTATCAAGAATAAGAGACATGTATATTTACAATTAGGTACAATTTGTAAAATTGAATATGAAACCATCGGGTAGGTAGACTATATTCGAGATAATACGCTACTCACTGTTTGTAACTTCGTAATTTTGTTTAGTATTTGAATCACAAATTGCATCTTTGTTAAGTAAAGTCTGATCAAATTTTTTTGTAAATTTCATCTTAAGGAAGTCCGCATGATCCAAACGGTGCAGGCTGTCAAGTCGCCTGTTTTTTTTGTTTAGCCTTTTGGCCGAGATTCCGTTTTTTCTTTGTTTAGGTGAAGATTCTGTTTTTTTATAGAAATACTATGATGACAAAACTTTGTGCAGCTTTAAGTAACAAAATGGCATTAATCATAACATGCAATGAACATACAAAGTTGGATAGCAGATTTCTTGATTTGCATCTGTATTACGAAGGGCGTTCCAAAAGTTCGTGACGTTTGTTTTTAAGTTCTATACCTGTCTAATTATAAGTTAATGAATATATAAGCGCAGTTTTGATTACTTCTGAATATTAGTTGTACGAGGAAAAAAGCCTGAGTTCCATATCTAATGATTTATTTACCAAAAATACATTTTGATTAAATCGCAAAATCAGCTGACTTCTATTTCTTCAGAACGAACTATTCCGTATTGTTTATTTTCAATAGGCTCATATGCCATTTTTCGGCACATATGCGGTAGTGATAGTGATATATACCAGTAATGAATTTCCCTGACCCGTAGTATATTTGGAATATTCAATTCAGACACTAATTTTTCCAAATAATTTCAATATGATTAAGCATTCTATGTTGGCGTTTTTTCCGATTTCGCATTCTGTTTTTTCCCGATTCAGCCGTCTGTTTTTTCTGTTTTTCTCCAATTCAGCTGTCTGTTTTTTTCTGTTTTTCGGGAAATCGACGATTGACAGCCTGAACGTTGTTATCGTATCAGTTAAGTAAATTTTTGTTTTATAGAGAAATAAGTAGCTCTATGATCCTAACGGTGTGATCATATCATTTTTGTAAATTTTGTTTTGAGGAAATTTGTATGATCCAAATGGTGTGATCATATAATTTTTGTAAATTCTGTATTTAATTACAATATTCTTCTGTACTCTCCTGTTTTTTGATATAAACTTCTAAGGAAAAGCATGGGTATAGCTTTAATGTAACGATAATTGGGTTAAATACCTACTTAAGTGGCGTAAATTTAAGTCGTCTGAAAGTCGTCTAAAAAAGGTCACCCTATCGGACAAATTAGACCCAGTTTAGGACGTCTGGCGCAAGACAACTATTAGTCGTCTATTTGTTTAAGGGGTGAGGTAGTTGACAAAATTGATATCAGGAATCAACTTTTTTGACTACTGGGTTCTGATCAAGTTCTGGACCGACGTAAACTAATTGTTAATTATTTGATTTTTCTCTCGCGGAATTACCCATGTCATATTAGATTATTGTCACCTGCTTATTACTTTATGTCTGATGATCCGGTTTGCTCTATAGCTCAAGAAAAGACAGATGCTGCTGTTTCTTATGACTCTTTTATTGGCATCATGTATTTGAACGCTCGTTCCCTGATTAATAAGATTGATCTACTGAGATCATACGTTTCGTCGTATAAGCCTGGTATTATCTGTGTGTCTGAAACTTGGGGTCATGTGGATATATCTGATTCCTATTTGAAGATCAATGATTACATTCTTTACCGCTGTGATCGTTGTGTTTCAAGAGGTGGAGGAGCTCTAATATATATTTCAACAAAATATCAGTCTGTTAAACAAATTTTCATCTAATAGAGTTGAAGCTATTGCATGTGAAGTATTCGGAATGGAATATAACTGTATTATTTCATGTGTATACCCCCAGATTACAATTGGAATGATAGTTTATTTACTAACTGGGTAAATCCAATTTAATCCACAACATTTGACGAAAATGTGTCTCTGATTTGTAAAATCCATATTTCTGAACCGATTTCAATAGTTTTTTTTTAATCGAACCGTAAAGATATCATCTATTATGGCATGGTTTTTAAAAAGTCACAAAGCCAAGACCTTCTTCACAAGTTGCCGTTTTTTGCCGAAAAAGACCAAAAAAGCATGTCCAAAGTTGCAGTACTCTCAGTTCAACACGGATTTTCGATTAGATACATTCAAATGCACCCACTAATATTTATGTCATCTGAAAGAAGAAGATCAGCTCTTTAAGACAGTCTAATTTTAAATATTATAATTAATATTAATCATTGAATTTTCACTGGGTTTCCATTGTCCAATGAAAAAAATGTCCTCTGACCGAGACGTTTTCTGTCCTCTGACCGAGGTACCTTTTCTCGAAGAATATTGATTCTTCCGTTAAACGTTTTGCACCATACGAATCCTCTAGTGTGCTAGTTTATAAATCCGTAAAGAAAATTCAGTTTGATGCCGTTACAAGTGTGCAATATTGATTTAAAAATATTTTTATCCGTTTTTTCGACCAGAGAATTTGAATATTCCCAAAAATTTCATATGGATGCTGAAACCAGAAATTTTGTCAGGAATCGATGAAATTTCACAGCATAGGAGGGATCCATGCTCTTAACATCTATGCAAAAGAAATTTTTCATTTATATCAATTAACCCTCTCAAAATCTCCAAAAACGACGAAAATGTCCTCTGACCGAGACCCTAAAAAATCTCGGTCAGAGGACAACGTTGAAATTGAAGATCTCGGTCAGAGTACAAGGGTCTCGGTCTAAAGACATGATAATGTATGCAATTACATTTAGATCACTTCGTTTTACGCGTTCAAGTATTCGTCCAAAGTTCCCGCAGTCTCATGAACCCAGATGCACAAACCGAAGAGTTTCCTGTTCGACATCAATTTGTCCTCTGACCGAGACCTTAAAAATCTCGGTCAGAGGACAAAGTGGGTCACGGTCAACGGACATTATATGCAATACATTACATTTTGGTCCCTTCGCTTTACGCATGCAAGCATTCATCCTAAGTTCCCAGTTTCATCAGCAACCCAAATGCAGAAGCCGAAGAGTTTCCTATTCGACATCTATCTGACCGAGATCAATTTGTCCTCTGACCGAGATGTAGAAAAAATGGCTTTTTAAAAGTGCTAGATTTCTATGGAAAGTTTTTATTTGGTGTGGTTGCCGCTAAGATTTTCGTGTTCAGCGTAAAAAAATGAGTATATATGCAAATTTTCACGGAAATCTGAGACCCAAAGTTGAAAAGACAGAAATGTTGTGGAATAAATTGGATTTACCCAACTATTTGTATGAAAGCTGCAAACCGGATAATGCTTATCATGTTTTTTTAGTGGGGATTTTAACTCTCCTAACTTAGACTGGTCCTCCAATAACTTCTCAAATAGCCAGTTGATGGTCATGTACAGGAGGTTGTTTATTATGACAGGGAAAATCCAATATTCTCTCCTTCGATTTATTGACCGGTTTTTAATAAAATGATTTAAAAACAGTCGGCGCTTCGTGCCGCAGACACTTCTGAAGGGCTTAGAAGGCTAAGGGTTAAGGGTTCGTCTATTGAAGCGGCCAATTTAGCATTTTATGATTTTGTAACAAGGCATCTTGAGGACAGACTTTATGTGGATGCTGTGTTCCTTGACTACAGCCGTGCTTTTGATACTGTTCCTCATCACATTCTCGTCAAAAAATTATACCATTGTGGAATATATGGATCATTGCTCCATTGGATCATTAATTACTTAACTGGTCGCATTCAATTTGGTAAGATAAACGGTGAGCTGTCAACGCCAAGAAATATTTTAAGTGGGGTCATTCAAGGATCTGTTCCTGGCCCTCTGCTTTTTGTTTTGTTTTTGAATGACCTTGACCAACGAATCACCTACGAAGGGTGATTGATAAGTTCGTGGCCTGACATAGAAAGCTTAAAGCCAGGCCATTATGCACATGTGGATTGCACATGTGATTGTGCTGACGGCGCATGACGAGTGATCAGTCGATCCGGTGAACTGTTGATAAACCACAGCTACTAAACTTCAGTTACTAACTTATCAGTCAGTTAGTCAGATAAGTGTTGCGTAAGATGGATCACGTTTCAAATCGAGCTGTCATTCGTTATCTCGGCTTGAAAGGACTCACACCAAAGGTGATTCATGATGATATGGTTGGAACACTTGATGAGAAAGCTCCGTCCTACACCACAGTTAAGCAGTGGTCTTCAGAATTCAAGTAAGGAAGAGAGAGCTTGGAAGATGATCCCCTTGTGGAAGATCAGTGACAGTGAGCACAGAAGATGTGATCGATCATGTTCAAAAGATTATTCTTGATGATCGCCGTACAACCGAGCGAAAGATTGCCTTCGAACTGAAGATTTCACAAGAGCGTGTCCATAACATCATCCATCATGAACTTGGCATGAACAAAGTTTCCGCTCGATGGGTGCCACGACTGCTCACACCAGAGAACAAACGAGCCCGCTTTCTCATCTCAAGGGACAACCTGGCGCTGTTCGTAAGAGATCCTGAAAATTTCATGGACCGGTTCATTACGATGGATGAGACTTGGGTTCACCACTATCAGCCAGAGTCGAAAGAACAATCGAAACAATGGAAGCACCCAGGATCACCAACTCCGCGGAAAGCCAAGGTCACCAGGTCCGCGGGAGAGGTCATGGCCTCCATTTTTTGGGATTCGAAGGGAGTTTTGTTGTTGAACTTCCTAGAGACTGGTCAGACAATTACTGGCGAGTACTACGCTCATTTGTTGCAGCAGTTGCGAGTGCAGATCATGATAAAGCGGAGAGGGAAGGCGTACTCTTCCAACAAGACAATGCGCCTGCTCACACCTCCGCTACCGCCATGTCTGCCATCCAAGGTTGTGGGTTTGACATCATTTCACATCCACCCTATTCTCCTGATCTGGCACCATCGGACTTTCATCTCTTCCCAAAAATGAAATTGGAGCTCAGTGGTCAGCACTTCGCATCCAACAGTGACGTCATGGAGGCCGTTGAGGAGTATCTGGACTTCAAAGACTCGCACTTCTATGAGCAAAGGATCCCCGCATTGCAGCACCGTTGGGCTAAGCGCGTTGATTTTAGGGGTGATTATGTCGAAAAATAAATATGTATCGTATGCGAAATATGCTTTTTTCTATATCAGGCCGCGAACTTTTCAATCACTCCTCGTACAATGAAATTCTAATGATAAAGTACGCTGATGACATCAAATTGGCCGTTGCCTTCGATCACAGTAAACAACTTGACTCAACTATGCGTCTTCAGGAATCTATTTCAACTATTGAATGTTGGCCCAGAGAAAACGAGTTGACTCTTAATGCCTCCAAATGCAAATCAATGCATTTTGGTTTCAGAGACGATGATGCGCATTATTATTGTAATGGAGAGAAACTTGAGAGAGTAGATTGCTTCAAAGACTTGGGGATTATCATCAGTCAGCCTTTCTCCTTTGGCAAGCATATATCTACCATGACGTTGAAAGCCAACCGTTGCTTGGGTATGATGTTAAAATCATTCAAAACCAGAAGACAAGACATTCTTTTACCTATCTATAAAGCTAGCATTCGTTCTATCCTTGAGTTAAGCAACATCATCTGGTCACCGCACACCAAGGAATTAGAAACCCATATTGAAAGAGTGCAAAAACGCTTCACTCGCTGTTTCCCAGATATTCGACATCTTTCTTATCAAGAACGTCTATCCAGGCTTCAGCTCTGTCTCTTTCTACGCGACGATTGAGATACAGACTCATTTTCCTGTTTAAGATTTTGAACAATATGTTTAACATCAACCCTCATGAATATTTTATCATTTCAACCAGAGAACAACGTGGAAATCCTTTCAAATTACTCATGCCAGCATGCCATCGTAATTTTCGATTGAAGTTCTTTTCAGTAGGAATTATTCAATTTTGGAATCAACCCACTGCCGATGAAGTCAATGTTTCCTCAGTTGACTCATTTAAGAGGAATTTACATTCTTTCTTTACACGCATCGGTCTATGGTAATTTAATCGATTTTACATTTATCGTGAACATTATGCAACTCAGCAAATTTGAATATTTTATGTTTACTGCCGAGTTGCCCCAACTTGGGGTTTGATATTTGTCACTATCCCACCTAATTCTCAGAAATCTGTATATTTTATGTATGTACATGACAAATATAGCTGGAGATTAAATGAAAGCCCGTTTTTACAAGCAACAGGGCGGATCCTACCTAAAGAGAAAAGTCAAACATGTCAAATAATAGGTTTACCCTAGTTTCCCAAAAATGGATAATCATGCATGATTTTTATCCATGTTCATCCATGAATTACACATGTACATATAAGACCATCCATGCCCATGTCTGATCATCCATGCCCATGTCTGATCATCTATGGTCATCCGTGTTACATTCATGTACATGTCTGATCATCCACTGACATGCATGGTTCATCAAATGTATATCCGTGGTTTGAAAGATCTGACCTGAAAAACCGCTTTGGGATCACTGCATGGCAGTTATTATCACAAATTTAAGAGAATGCTTTAGATCTGGCTACACAATCGATCATAAAAGGTGGATCATTTAATTCAATCGATTCTTCAGAATTCCAATATTATCACACACCAGTGCGCCATAGCCTACACTTTTCCCCGCAGTTTTTCAATATTATTGGACAGTATATATGGTCAAATCTAGAATCTCTCAAAGTAGAAATCTTTATTTTTGTAAGGGAAATATGATAATTAATCCAAGTTTAAAGAGAAAGTATATTTACTGAGTTTTGATTTGTTGTTCGTCAACATTTAATTATAGAGAAATGGTGATATCATTAATTTATCACAAAATCAGCCATTTCTTATTGAAAACTTGATTTTCAGTTCTTAGCCATTATAAGCTTTCTCCTCACATTTTATTCACGATCGTGCCTAAGTTGACTACTAAAAAACTACAGCTTTTAAATATTCACCCTGTCCAAAAAGCACGATAAAAGATACGAGTGCATTATGACTCATTTGAAAGCTATAGAATGGTGTATGGTACACAAGGTGTGACATTAGAATGCAGGAGGATCGATTGAATTTGACATAATTTAGATGACCATATTTCATGATACTCTGCAGAATAACAATTTTTTTTTTGAAAAGCTCCTATTCCTATTTCATTTATGCTGCACTGTAAATCAAAAGGTGACAATAAGGTGAAACATTAGAAGCGAAATAAGTTTTCGCTCATTCGATTGATTCACAAGATAGAAGTAAAATTATTAAACGAATAGCACATCAATCACGGGAACAGCAATTATTACTAAGTTGTCTAGCAAACATGTGATTTTTTCTAGTTGTAAGTCGCTTTACAGCATTGTGCCGATGAAAATGTCGGTGTTGAAAGACAAATGTAGCCTCGATGTCACTAGTTCTAAACGCAGAATGACCAATTGGTGACAAATGAGTCTAATTTTAATGTTATGTTTAATGTAATGTAATTTTTGTAATGGTAGTTTTCAACTACATTTTGATGGTGAATGGTAATTTGTACTATATTTCGCTGACATTCGGCTGATCGATTTTTTGCCTCATGATTTACAATGCAAGCAGTTAATTATCTTCACTATCATAACGGAAAACTTTCCTCAATATACATCAAATGCGATCAATCCTGATAGACAAAAATAATATTCGAACATGATGTTGTGCACATATACTCTATTCACAGATTGTTTCATAAAAAATGGATCACCCTTAAACATCGCCTTAACTTCAACTTTGTCTAACTCCGCCAAACTTGAACGAATTTCTCTGAAATTTGGAAGATATGTCAGTTGTGCTCACTAATATCATTGTTGGAAATTTCAAGCATGAATATTGAGTTGTTTTCCTGTTATAGATGAAAAAGTAGTAGATAATTTGATCTTCATTTAGCAATGTTACACAAAATCATACCTCACTGTTATAAAATTACATTTGTTTCCTTTGTTATGTAATATGTTGTTCTACAAGCCAAAAGCTATCAAGCAAAACAAAAATAAAGAAAATCGGTCAATCAGAGCCAGTATAGCACCATTATTCATCAACAATAATGTAACTGCTACATGTGATTAACTGGACTTCATGTTCCATAGCTTCCTGACTTCGTTGCGGTGGTGTTGTCAGCACTCCTGATTGCTTTCAGCTAGAAATCTATCTCTTACCGGTTGAAAACAATACAAAGCACAAATGAACAATAACGAGATCGCATTCACAAAACGCAAAGTGTCAGCCTTGCTATAACTAGGATTTTCTTTGCGAGCTACAAGCAAGCGACTGAATGTCCCTTTCACAAAAGTGCATCGATGGCATAATGATGATTTTCGACTCTGTCGTAAAGAGGGCTCTGGCCGTCCACGCAAAACATCCAAACGTAGAGACCGCCTAATTTTGATATTTGTTAAAGTTGATCCAAGTCTCTCGTTAACTGAGATGGCTGCACTAGACTCATATATTTCTAAGTCCACTATTCGTAGAAGACTTATTGAGTCGAATTTTAAGAGCTGTAAGAGGCCCTCTCAGATCGAATTAATCCAACGTGATCCATCTGAATGGCCGCTCTGAACTTCACATACAGCAAGGAACCATGAATTCTGAACGCTATGTGACTGATCTGAATCCCATAGAAAATGTGTGGAGTATTCTAAAACGTAACGTTCGTCGTTCACTGCTACCTACAGATGGCGTATTACAACTTACGTCACTGTTAAAAAGAGAGTGGAGAAAGTTAGATCAGTCAAAAGTCAACGATATCATCGAATCAATGCCTAGACGAATTGGTAATGTCATTGACAATAAGGGTAGGGCCACAAAATATTAGCTTCTTAAGAACCGTTACTGTATCATAGCTTATCAGATTATATAAGGACATTTAAATATATTAGGGACATGAAATAACATGAAAAATGCTTTCTGTGTCATACTTATGTTTTATTTAGTCAAATTTTAGGATGATCCACTTTTTATGAAACGGACTGTAAAATACAGAAGTAGTAAGCACATTCCAAAATCAAGGACAAAATGTGAAATGCTGAGTCATCAGGCAGACGCAAGCCCAAAATGTGAAATGCTGAGTCATCAGGCTGACTTAGCCCCCCCCCTCTGGCAGGAAGGTGAGGGAGTTCGCCAAGGATGTGTTGGGAGGAATGGGTCCGTGAGGAGAAAACCGCCCCCCCCCCCCCAACGACTCAACTGACTAAATTGGTCGAAAAGACCAAAGTTGTTCAGAATCATGTGAAACAAACTTCTATCAAGGTTTCAGGTTGAAATTCGTCCAAAAAATTTTTTCGAAAATGTTTCACTACGGTGGTCTCGACACTTAGGATTTTTTCGTGAAAAAAAAAAATTTCAAAATGTTGGAATGGAGTTCCGAGACCCATCCCATCGTGTTTGTCGTCAAAAGTTGGGTCGGGGAAGTTTCGGTGAAACCCCCCCCCCCCCCCCCAACGACTCAACTGACCAAATTGGTCGAAAAGACCAAAGTTGTTCAGAATCATGTGAAACAAACTTCTATCAAGGTTTCAGGTTGAAATTCGTCCAAAAAATTTTTTCGAAAATGTTTCACTACGGTGGTCTCGACACTTAGGATTTTTTCAAGTCCAAATGTGAAATGTCGCTTTTTTAGCCAACTTTGACGATGAATAGCGGAGGATTGGAAGTGAATGAAGAGCTCGGCTTTCTTTTAGGGGCAAGACCGCGCTTTGTCCTCTAGGATCTCCTCTTTTCAGATGCGTGGCAGGCTCCGTTTCTAAATGAGAGCCTGTTAAAAATCGAGTTTTTGTGCATTTTCCAAGATTTTGGAACTTTTTGAAAAAACGACAGAGTTTTTTCATCTCGGCTTCTGGTCATCGTAGAGGGTCGAGGGATGTCTTAAATGAAAGGGGAGAGCGAGAAAACGTGACACTCAAAACTTGGAGTCAATCGGAGCACTAGAACCGGAGATAGACGGGTTAAAAGTTTTTGGATGATGGGTGTTACGTCATCAGCTGATCGCCATACACTATATAAGCGGGAACCGACAGAGACTTTTCATTTAGAAGAGAGCGATTGTCAAAGGTAGGTCGTCTCTCTGAGCTCCGATGATAGCTTCGGACATTCCAAATTCCGGGTTTCTGTAAGAAACCGACTTAGAAAATTTCATTGCTGATATCAGCTAAGGCGTCAGACTTAGAGGTTAGCCAGGAGATGGCCTTCGACTCCAGGCCATAAAAGACTCCAAAACTTTAAAGGCTTGTAACTTTGCTTCTACAAGTCCATTTGACTTGATTCAAAAAAGGTTCGGTTGCTATTGACCTGCCCTAAGTGATAGACTACTTATAAAATGTCGTAAGTAGTGCTAAAAAGTTGAAAAATTTAAATTCACTAGTTTTGGAGGTTTTCTGGGGTTTTCGACCCTGCTGAATTCAACTAAGACATTTACAAAGTTGCCAGAGGCGAGCTTCGGCTCGAGACTTGTTTCCTGATGTAAATAACTCCACCGATTTTCATGTCAAAATCGGGGCCCGGATCCCAACACAGTGACATGACGCACGCTCTGTCCGCTCGAGGTTGGATTTGTGGGTCGAGGTCTTGGAGTTGGGATAAGATGCCCTCTGAGAAATAAATGCCTGTGACGGATTCATCAGCTTAACTTGTCTTTCCTCTAAGCGAAGTTGTCTTTGTGATAGCACTGGGCGACTATGGATTCTGTCTTTGTATAGCATGGGCCTTCACGACTGAAAGCCCAGTAACTCAGGCTTGGCAACGTCTATCGTTTGTCATTGTAACTTGGTAAAAATGGGGTGGCTACTGCAAGTATTGACGTCAAACCTTTTCGCGTCATAGGGGAATCCGTCTTTGTGTTGGGAGTTGGAAACAGAAAGCATGGTGACTGCCGATGCCCATACATGGTAAAACTGTTGTTGTCAAGTTAAAAGCATGGTCAAATAAGGAAGGTCTGAATCATGGCTTTGTGCTCCCTGGGTATATAAACCGCTGACTCTCATTTAATTTCATTTCAGTCATGCAGACGCCGAACACTCTGGTCAGCTCTCCTGACAAGTCTCGGTTGAAGCCGAGAAATCTACTTGAAGAGTTTCAGCGGGCTGAAGAGCGAGAAAGGATTTATGACAATCTTGCTCGAATTGGTTCATCGGCTTTTGATGATGATATCGATTCAACAGAGTGGGGCTATATACCGCCCTCTGACAGTCGGGTGGTAGTAGAGGAGGTTGATACCGCTGACATAGAGAGACTAAGAGTCTCTCACAGCAGGATCGGCCAGTCCCGTCCAAGTTAGACGTTAGTCTTTTTAAAAACATAAGATCAGCTTTCATACATGCAACACATTCTTTCATCACCCTTCGTCGGGAACGCCTCATGAGCCCTCTTAAGGGCTACCTTCTAATGCAGCTAAAGCGGTCCCAAGCCCGCCACATATCTACGGATATGGAATGCAGAGGGGAAGAAAAATGATGAATGGAATGAAATGGGAGGCCACCCTTGCACCACACGCAACACAACAGACTTCTCTCTTCGCTAGTGAACAAGCTCTTGTCAGTGTCGTACAAAGGTTTTACTGCAACACAGGTTGATGTATAGTTAGAAAGTTTGATCATCAACGTTGTATTTGTAAGTCTCGTCAGAAACTGTATCATGGTTTGTAAAAGCAAAGTTAGTGTAGTCAACTAGTTTTTACTACAACTCATGTTTGTGAAAGTAAAGTATTAGATTACACAGAGTCATCAATACTGTCAAAGGTGTACAAGTCATATCAAGCATATTCAACTGAGTGTCCATTCCTGACACTCATGATCATTTGAAATTATTTGAAGATGAAAAGTTGCATTCATTTCCCAACTTCATGGTCTGTAGCAAGAGAGCTTGGCTATTCATTGAAGGCTATAGAAAGTGTTGCAAATGTAAATGAAAATATTAAAGCTGACGCTTTAGTTGAAAGACTAATGGATCTAGATGAGCACGCTATGAATCATCATTTGGATCGAAGATGGATAGAGGATGTTTCCATGCTGCAATGTAATGATAGTAAAAATGGGATGAAATTGGTGCGATCTGGAGTGAAAAAGAAAAAAGTGACATTTGCAACTGATTTGTCAAGTAACTCTACCAATAAAAGTGACTTTAGAAAGAAATTGGAAGAAGAGACGTTTAAATTATTATGTGAACGAAACTGCGTTGAGTGTTTTAAAAGGGAGTGATCCTTTCTCTTTTTACCATGTTGTCATTCTGTTATGTGTTCTACTTGCTATGTACCTTTGGAAACTATGTTGTGTCCCATCTGTGATCAAGAAATAATTTCAACAGTCAATGTATATAAATGATGTTGATGCAATCCTAGTCGAATTTAAAACAGTCATCTATGACCATGACACCACTGTATCATCGTCTCATTGAAGTGAGAAGGCAGGATTATACAAGGCAGTGGATTCTTGTGTTGGAAAAACTATTATCATCCAGTAATTGTAGAGAGATGATACATCGTTTGAGTAATGCAATCATCATTCACGCAAACTGTGAAGATGTTGACTATATGCTATCTTATAATTTTAAACCGAATCAGTTTACGAATACACTTTCATCACTGTTACATCATGGTATTCTTTCATTACCTTGCTTGGAGTTATGTATTCTACACGTTGCTTATGGGAAGCCTTTTCCACTTAAGCACAATTGATGCAAAGGCATTAAACTTTACAAACATCGTCATACAAACAGATTGTTCATGTCTGGCTCATAACATATCAGCAAACGACACAGCTGAACTGTTTCTATTGAACTATAGTACCTCACTGAATGATACATTACGGCTACCCACACATGTATCTGCTTCTGACTATCCTACTGGTACTGTGGCTGTTCTCAGTGTATTGCTTTTTACTAGTGCTGTACTCAATGTCTTCCTCTATTTCATTGCGTTTACGACGGTGATGTTTCGACGTTGCTGTCGTGTTTAAGCAAAGAACACTCTAACATCCACCTGTAAAAATGGCTAGACGTCGTTCATCTCACCGTTCACGCAGACAAAAGTGTCAATCAAATGCAAACAAAAATTTCTGTCTCACGCTTCGTCGCTTATTAAAATTAAAGCCATCTCATCGATGTGAGGCAATGAAGCTGGCAAACAATGCCTTCATTCGTAAAATGTGTACGGAAATACAAAAAGTGCGTTATATGACTTTAAATAGCAAAAAGGCCAATGCAATTGCCAGACATGGTAAAGTTCTTCGTACCTTAAGCAATCCAAAAACATCAATTCCTACAAAGCGCAAACTATTATCACAACGTAGTGGCTTCTTACCACTTTTAGCGCCTATCATCATGGCAGCTGCCGGTCCTGCTTTGGGAGGTTTAGCTGGTGCTCTCGCAAATTAAGCCATTAATGGATAGATACTAAGTTAAATGGTATGACTTTTCATCAAAATCAACATGGATTTCCGTTTACGTTGTAATCGCACTATGTGTATCGTAGGACCCTCTCATAGTGGGAAGACACATTTAACACTGCAACTGTTGGAGCGTCGTAATGAGATTTTGACTGCATACTGAATCGTGTTGTTTGGTGCTATGGAATTTATCAACATAACTTACATCGTGAATTGGTTGGTAAGGGTTACTTGGTTCAACCGGGGATTATCAGCACTGCTGATATTCAACCCTATGATATTATCATTCTTGATGATTTACTTAATGAGAGTAAGAACTCACAAGAAGTAACTGCTATGTTTACCAAGGCTGCTCATCATAAACCATGCTTTATCATTTTTATTATGCAAAATCTTTTTCCAAGTTGAAAGGAAGCACGGACTCGAAGTCTAAACACACATTACTACATCATCTCTAAAAATCCTCGCGATAAAAGTCAAGTTGAATTCCTATCTCGACAAGTTCTTCCTCGCAAGTCAAAAGCATTGATTGAAGTATTTGAGGCTGCTACGGAAAAACCCTATAATTATTTATTTTTGGACTTTACCCAGGAGTGTCCTGAAGATTATCGCTTACGCAGTCATCTCTTTGAGAAACCCATGATCATATATAAATTGTTATTAGTGGTTTTCAACGCATGATTGCAATTCCACAAGAAGAATATATACATCTGACTACAATGCAGAGTGTTCATCAACCTTGGGCAAATCAAATGTCACAACTTAATCAGCAATATGAACAAGAAGCTGTACAAAGTAAAAATCCATATGATCGTTTGATAAAGCAGAGTTCTACCTTAGAAGAAATAAAACAATTGAAAGAAAAAATACGCAATGATCTTTCGCTTGGTTCACCCAAACCCTATCGCAATCGCGCACTGAGCTTATATCGAAGTCTCGAACCCAACTTGAAAATCACACAACGAGGTGAAGTGGTAGGTGATGATGGTGCAGTCATTAGAGACTCAAGAGTGGAAGATTTAATTAATCATGCTGTTCGTGATCGTCGTCGTCACTTTACACCTACAGGATGGGAGTTCTTTTTAAAAAGTATGAAGAAATTCAATGTCCCAAAAGCAATTCTTGGTCGTGATACCTTACAGGAAATGGAAAATGATTCTACACCTAGGAAGAGAAAGTTGCAAAGTGTAGAGAGACCTAAAAAGAGAATCAAGCAAACTTTGAAAACACCCGAGAAGTTGCCGAAGCGTATACCAAAACCTTCAACACGTTATCCATCATTTGATTTTATCACAGACGTTTAATGAAGAAGCTATGTTGCATCCCATGTTCAGAGTTACCAAACATTCATGTGTCATTGAACTGCTTAAGTACATGTTGTAAAAGTGATTCATACAAGACGGCTCAAAAAAGTAGCAAAAGCAGGACTCAAACACAAACGCAAACCCTGGCGGAGAAAAAGACTGATACTTTGAGGCAAATAAACGATCCCTCTTAATAGACGATGGATGAACATCTGAAATCAATTTACTATAACCCAAAGCATTATGCAGGTTATGCTTCAGTGAAAAAGTTGTCATAAGCAAGTGGTTATTCACAGAAACAAGTGAAGAGATGGTTAAAAGCTCAACCTGCATATACATTGCACACACAAGCTCGAAAACGTTATCCTACCCGTTCTTATATCGTTCATGATATTGATGAACAATGGCAAGCAGATTTGGCTGATGTCTCTTTATTAGCTAAAAAGAATAAAGGCTATCACTTTCTCCTAACTGTCATTGACTTATTTTCTCGTTATGCTTGGGTTCAACCACTCAAGACAAAGCGTGGTGAAGAAGTGGCCGAGGCTTTCCAAAATATTTTCAGTGAAGGACGCATTCCCAATCGTAGTCAGACTGATCAAGGGAAAGAGTTTGAAAACAGACATGTGCGTGCTTTATTTCGCAAACACAACATTGAACTGTTTAGTGTGAAAAGTGCATATAAGGCTGCAGTGGTCGAGCGCTTTAACCGTACACTGAAAACTCGCCTATGGCGCTATTTCACTGTAAAAGTAACACAAAAGTGGACAGCTGTATTACAAGATACTGTACACGCTTACAATCATTCTGTCAATCGTATGATTGGTCACAAACCTGCTGACATAACTCCAGACATTGTGGATACAATCCGTGAAATCAATGCTAAACGCAGGCAACCATCACAAGGTAAACGTGACATTCAGGTTGGTGACAAAGTTCGCATTTCCAAGGTGAAAAGCGTGTTTGCGAAAGGATATCTTCCCAATTGGACGGAAGAAATATTTACTGTCTCTGAGGTTAACAAGAAATTTAAGCCCACTACCTACAAGCTTCGCGATTATCATGGTGAAGAGATTGAAGGGAGTTTTTATCGTCATGAGATAACACGCATCACCAAAGAAGATGATGACTACATGGTTAAAAAGATACTTCGCCACCAAATGCGACAAGGGGAAAAGTGGAGCCTGGTGAAATGGGCTGGCTATCCAAATTCAATGAACAGTTGGATTCGTCATTCTGACCTTTATCGTGCTAGTCAACGTTCCTAAGCAAAGTAATGAATTGTGTAAATATAAATAAATAAATACTTATGGATCAAACTGCTACGTTTTATTCTGCCCCCTCCTATGCTAGTCATGGAGCTGGCTTTCCCGTTTATGCTGGATCGAGACGTCAAAAAGGGGGTAGTCTATTAGGTGATGTCAAAGGTATGATGCTCCCCACTATCGCAAATGTGGGAAAATCAGCTTTAAAGGAAGCTGTAGGATTAGCAGCAGATGTAGCAAGTGATGCGCTTTCAGGAAGATTGCCGATTCGTGAATCGCTAAAGCGTCATGGAATACAGCGTTTGAAGAATGTCGGTAAGGCTGGTATCAGGTCTATCATCAGTCATATCAATCCACTCTCTACTTCAGGCAAACGTAAGCGAAGAGCATCTCGTATACCTCCTAGCAAACGCAGACGACGTGGACTGTTTTAAATATGGAATGTAAAACAACATCCCTTTGCTTATTTGACAGAACACCTATGCAGACGGATATCATTAGAAATTATGTATCCATTCGTTATCCACAGACGAGTATTGATTCTGGTAGTGTCATTGAATTTTTAATACCAGGAAATGATGCTGAGTACATCGATGTAAATGACATCAATCTACATGTTAAGTTTAAGATAGTAAATAAGGACGGTACCAAACTTGATGATAAGGACAAAGTAGCCGTGAATAACTTGGCAATAGCAACGCTCTTCAAGGATGTATCATTGACCATTGGTGAAACTCGGGTTGAAGGTGGTCAACACAGTTATCCCTATCTCGGTTATTTTTCAACAGTCATGCAGTTCCAGCCACAAGCACAAAAGAGTCACATGGCTGTTATGGGTTGGTGTAGAGATGAAGCTGGTAAATTTGATAGTGACAAAAACAAGGGATTTGTCATTCGTGAAAAGTGGACTGCAGAAAGTAGAGTGTGTGAATTATATGGTCCCCTATACTTGGACTTTTTCCGTCAATCACGTTTCTTAATATCAAAAGTAGACATGCGAGTTCATCTCTTACCGAACGATCCTAAATTTGTATTGAATTCTTATGGAGCAAAGACTGAGTTTAAGATTGTGTTTGAAAGTGTTAGACTTTATGTGCGACGAATGACAGTGAATCCTTCGGTGATTAATGGTCACGAGATGGGTTTGAAGAAGTATGATGCTCTTTATGATGTAAATCATACTGAGATCCATAGTTTCACCATTCCTCGTGCGCAAAAGAGCTTTGTTAAAGATAGTTTGTTTCCTATACAATCACCAACAATGATCATTGTGGGATTGATTGCAAATGATGCATACAATGGTAATATATCGAAGAATCCCCTCAACTTTGAACACTTTGGTTTAAATCAAATCGGATTGTATCGCGATACCGATTGCATTCCTGGTACTCCTTTTTGCCCAGACTTTGCTAATGGTTATTATTCTCGCTCATATCAAAATACTATGGAAACCTTTAAATACTGGAATACTGATGACACCAATGGTTTGGCTTATGATGAATTTGCTAAAGGTTATACACTTTATGCATTTGATTTGACAGCAAACAATGAAGCAGGTGCTTCTTATCGTCCGGGTACTGCCACGAAGGGTCTTCAACTAGAATTCTTCTTTGAAAAAGATTTGACGAAAACAGTCAATGTACTCATCTATGCTGTGTTCGATTCCACCATTCGAATTAACAGACTACGTGACGTTTCCGCTTCTTATACAAGTTAATGAGTTGGTTATCTGATGCAGAGCTAGAGAGAGTCGTTCAAGAACATGGTGATGAACGCGCTGTTGCAGCATTTCGAGGTGTGTTTTCCATTAATAATATGCCCACAGTTTTACCAAAACCACCCTCATTCATTATCATGAATACTGATACAGCACACTTACCCGGCAAACACTGGAAAGTTTTGTTTATTGATAAAAACTATTGCGGTGAAATCTTTGATTCATTGGCCTTACCAAATTGTGATTATGTCACACGTTTCATGAACCGTCATTCACGAAAATGGATTCGCAATGCTTTGGCCTATCAACATCCCTTGTCTTCAACATGTGGAGCCTATGCCCTCTACTTTGTAATGCAACGACTACATTATGACTTTGTACATGATATTTGTAAACATTTTTCACATGATACCCTTGTCAATGAAAAGCGCATTCATAAATTTTATAAAAGCCTTCAATAAATATGTACGATTAAAATTTGTTTTCTTTATTATACTTCAATGGAAAAGTAGATGATGTGATTGAATAGGTTGTATTTAGTCATCAAACATGAATAGGTAGAGATAAGAAGACATTGTTCACTTGTCACATTCATGCTTATGAGTGTTGGTTTGTTTAAGGTAAGTCATGATGCGAGGATGTATACGTTCTCTATACTTGTTCCAACTTGAGGATGTAAAATGTATAACACCATATTGATCATGAAGAGCAATGAAATCTCGTCGAATAATGAATAGACGTCCACCTAGAGGGATATAGTACATTGGATGATGCATGATATGTAAAGCATCGTGGAGGTTATCCATTTGAAAAGGTGATAAACTTATTTTAACGTGTCGATGAGTATCGTAAAAGGTAATGCGTCGAGCCTTCCATGTAACATGACACTGAGAAGAGAGCTTGGCAATTATGGTTAGTTTTAGACACATCAAAAACGTTTGCTTAGTCTTCTCGTTTAAGCAAAACATTCATTAGAAATGGACGAAGTCGTGTTGAGATTGATCATCCTATTATCATTTGCAATAGTGACATTAGCGGGACGAGGATTAGATGATGCAGTTCGCCTCATCAAATCACCTATTCATGCAACAAGACCTATTGAAGATGTAATTCTTTCCGGCATAGCCGATCCTTGGCAAAATCATGCATGCAAACCACAGATTGTACGTCAGCGAATGGGTCATGCGTGGGAAATGGTGTTAACAGATTATGGCTTTAAGCGATCACCTGTAGGTGGCATCGATTTGATCAATCCTGTACGTCGCATTGCAATGGAATTGAAAAATAGCTGTCGTGTGAGCTCATCAATAAAACGTGAAATATTTCACACCCTTGCAGATTTTAAACGTAGAAGACCAAGATATTAAGTCATATTTGGTTGTATCAACTATCGCAATATGAAAGAAGGCGGTACAAGCATACTTAGGGGAGTGCATTATGTGAAAGGGCAATCACTCTTAACCAAATTCCTAGGACGACAGAAAGTACCTACTGTGAATAGATTGAAAGCAGCAGTTCGTTATGTCATGCGACATAACGCCTAAGCAAACGACGCTTTATGTTGATACTTTAACATGGAGTTTACAGCAGTGTTTCCCAGTAATGCTCAACCTGAGCGATATGAAAATACAGCTGCTGAGTTTGAGACTGATTTAACACAGCCGATTGACTTAAATGGTGATTGGGAAGTGGTCCTGCAAGATTTGAGCTATGTGAATAATATAAGAACCATTGCAAATGAAGAGATTACATTAGGCACTGCAACGAATCAAGACTTGTACTTTCCAAAACTAGAGCGAAATGATAAAGTACATACCTACAACTTGAATGAACATGCAGCAGAGTGGAATTCTATTCCTACAGTAAACACCCGTCGGGGAAAGCGAGCTGTTGATGAGATTGTAAATGGCCCTACTTTAATTATCACTGCAGATACAGACATACCCATTGCTAAAAATGCCTCACCCCTAAAATGGAAACAACCTACAAACCCATCATTCCGTCATCGTTTAGAGCAATCACACTATTATATGAA
The DNA here is from genome assembly GCA_907163375.1 of Prostheceraeus crozeri. Taxonomy (NCBI): domain Eukaryota; kingdom Metazoa; phylum Platyhelminthes; order Polycladida; family Euryleptidae; genus Prostheceraeus; species Prostheceraeus crozeri. Next base: position 148,765 of record CAJQUW010012774.1, read on the forward strand.
AATTCAACGCCTATTGAATGTTATGAATGATTTGGCAAAGGATCTATGGTTCTGGCAAATGGATCCAAATCTACATAAAGTTACCCTCTACATGAGACCGACTACTATTTCCCATGGATTTTATGTGAGTGGACCTCTGCAAAAGATATTGAATCTTAAATCACGGTTCTTTCTACCTATCACAAAATTTGCAGAAGTAAAAGGAGGCGGTGCCTTCCCTTTGAGAGCTCAAGTGTCCATGAAAGTATCAAAGCAGATGAAGAAATATCCAATTTGGCACAGGAAAAAATTTAATATTACCCTTCTTCCCCTTGATCGCATGCATGAGCGCTTTGTGCTTTTTAAATCTGGTACTGTTGATGACTTGATCAAACAGGTAAATGAAATAAATGGATTATCTATGTCCATCACTCGAGTACACAATAAAACAAGGATTGATTTCCGAAATGATTATGAGCGTTCACACATTGGATTTGTTCACATCAATTCTAAATTTCGTGATTTGCTCTCTTTAAAAACAGACGTCTTATGGTCATACCATGAATGGGGGAATGTGAAAATAACATCTGAACAGCAATCCGATTGTCGAATGATCCTTTATTTCAAACGTACAGACCCTGTTTTACGTCCCAGTCTTACATGGAAGCCAAATGAAAAGTTACCGATACCTCCAAAGCATTATAGCAATGGTTATGATGTTTGTACATACTTGAACAAGGGTGTATCAAATCTACACTCATATCATTTTGACTATGATCCTAAAGAAAATACATTCTGTATCAGTGTACATGGTAAAACGGTCATTCACATTTCAAAAGAGTTGTCAAAGATTTTAGGATTCAAACGTGACATATTCTACGACGAGAAGTATTGTGGCTCAACATCCTTGCTCGATATGAATATCAATCACTTTTACATTGACACTAACTTTATCCATTCAACACAAGTTGGTGGTCAAATGGTTCCCCTTTTAAGAGATATTCCTATTGACAGTGGCGACTTTGGCGTGACCATGCACAGGGAGTTCCTGAACAAGGTATACATTCCAGTCAATGTATCACGATTATCCCATTGCAAATTTGGTATCTATGATGATAGTGGTAATCCTATTCAATTCATTGGTGGTCGTACTGTCTTAACACTTCATTTTCGTCAGATAACATCAAATCACTAATGTTGCGTGTGGCGCAGTCAATGTCTTTCTTTCTTGATTAGGTGGCCGTTAAGGCCGTGGTCTCATAAAGACCGTTTGGGGCATTCTCTGTCTCATCAAAGGGCTTTTCACTCCTGAAAGTCAGCCTCGTTTATGAAAGGCTCACTGTCAACCGTTTGTAGAGTGAGCTGCTTGCAGCCTTCAATCATTTGTCTTTCTTCCTCTTCCTCTTTTTGTTGAAACTTTCTCTCAAGTTCCTTCTTCGTAGGAGTTGAGCTAGCAAGAGGTTTGAACGTTTCCTCTGTGTCAGACATGACTATGATAGTGAAATGCAAAACACTCTTTTTTATATATGAGAATGATGCAGTGTGATTGATAAATGGCTGTCGCCCAATGAGAGAGCACGAAGCAGGGAGAGAGAATCTATATAAGTGCGATGCAATGACCATTTCCTCATAATATCATTAAAATGGATACACCACCGAACGCCTATGCCTTACTCATGCCCAATGCCCCTCGCAAGAGGCAAGTGAAAAGCATTTACGATGGTGAGGTCGAGCCGCTGCAGTTCAATGAGGAAATCATCATCATTTCCGACGATGAAGAGGATAGTAGTGATACAATCAGGGCTGCCTTCCTGAGTGTGTCTCCAAAGGACGTGATGATGGAGCGGTGTATTGAGACTCTCCGGAGCTGGCTAGACCTCTTCTCTCCTTCTAGTCAGCCCCGCAATCAAGAAGAGTTTGACTTAGTAGACGTCATGTACCGTCTTATTACAAAACGTATTGCTTTTATTTTTTTCAATATATGTGTATTATGACAGTGTTGTTTTTCCTTCATATAAACTACATGGCTTCGAAGGGATCATCGAGTAAGCATAGTATCGATTGGGAGCTATTGTTAGAATAAGATATCCTATCATCCAGACACTTGACACAGTTACTAGAAATCGTTCATGATATAAAACATGATTTAGGTGAATCACTTGAAGCAACGTTATCTGAGAATGAGTCATGAGTTCTGCTTGTCACTCTTATACCACACGTATACAAAATCATTTTCTATCTTCTCTAATGGTATGATCCCTTTTGATAGAAAAGTAGACCGATAGTAAATGTGTTAACTAACCCCATATCTAAATTAATTCCTCCATTTATTTCCATTTCAAGATAAATACATTGCAAAACAAAGACATGTAGTATGTAGGTTTATTTATAATTGAATCACATATACTTAACAGCGAGGAAACGTCAAGCGGAATAACCTCTAAGTCACTGTACACTTTATAACACCTTGGCCGTTTTAGTGCGTCGGGCACTTTTCTAACACGCGTCGTTTTTGGCGTGAACTCAGCATCAGTCCACACTACTTTTTCAATGACGACTTTCTTGCGGGACTCCTCCTCTTGTTCACGCTTGTCTTCATCCCACTCGTCAACAACTTCGAAAATTTTGAAGAAAATATTCATGGCTTCAGAAGAGTTTTCCATACTAGAGTGTTCGATCGTATAACGTGAATGAGAAGTGCTGCAATCGTTTCACTTATATAGTTATTTAACAATGAATTCCTCAACAACCAATCAGAATGATTCTAATTTAGATGAAGATTCCTTTTTCCACTTTATCAACAAACCATGATACACTTTCTGACTAGACTTACGAATACAACGTCAATGATCAAACTTTATTTTCACAAACATGAGTTGTAGTAAAAACTAGTTGACTACACTAACGCTTAGATTTTATGACATGTATGTTTCATAAACATCATGATCAAACTTTTCTAACTATACATCAACCTGTGTTGCAGTAAAACCTTTGTACAACATGTTAGTTTCTGATGACACTGACAAGAGCTTGTTCACCAGCGAAGAGAGAAGTCTGTTGTGTTGCATGTGGTGCAAGGGTGGCCTCCCATTTCATTCCATTCATCATTTTTCTTCCCCTCTGCATTCCATATCCGTAGATATGTGGCGGGCTTGGGACCGCTTTAGCTGCATTAGAAGGTAGCCCTTAACACTAGAACCGCCATTGCAGTCAAATTGACTGCAATCAATTTTTGAATACAGCCAGAGCCTTAACTGAATTAGTTGTGATAATCAGAAGCTATGACATTTATTGCACATATCCAAGGAATGAAATTAAGTTAGAATTCATGAGTAAATATATCTATGGTTGAAAATACACGACAATATATCTTTAAGCGCCAATTGCAGTCATTTTGACTGCAAATCAGTAAAGTATTAGTCTTCAACTTTCAAGCTTAGATATCTCATTTTTAACGCTAACAAAACAGTGAGTCATCATTCATCAACATGAACAGGATCAAGTCATGGATATACCATATCGATCAAGTGTTTAGTTTCTCATCATACGCTCACTTTAGAAGAAAGTTGACTATCAGAAAAGGACAGTAGAAGTCTTACGATGGCAGCACGACGTCGACGAATATCTGCGCAAACTGCTTTACAGATGATAACGCAATTGAATGGAGAAGTATCGGATGACGAAGAGGTGACCATGGACGAATTTATAATCGAGAGTGAAAATTCATCCATTAGTGACAATGAAGATGTTGAGATTGACGACGAATCAATAATCAGACCGACTGGGCACAATAACGGAGACCGACAAGAAACCGAATTACCACCATATCTGGGTAAAGATAAAAGTACTTTGTGGCAAGAAACAAATCGTGAGCGACGAGGACCGATCTCTTCGAAGAATATCTTCACAGCTAAACCCGGACTTTCTTATCGCTGCAAACGATCTATCTCCTCAGACGATGTATTTTCCGCCTTTCATCTTCTATTCGATAACTATATTGTGAATCACATTCATGCATGTACAATAACTGAAGCCAATCGACAAAAACCTGATTCGGAATGGTCCTTCTCCAAAGAAGAGCTGCTCGCTGTAATTGGAATTATGTATATTCGTGGTGCGACGTCAGCCTCAAAGTTTGATCTTGAAGCATTATGGAGTGATAAATGGGGTATTCCAATAGTACAGAATACTATGTCTCGCAACCGCTTTCGTGAGATTATAGGATTTCTCAGATTTGATGAGAAAACTTCTCGGCGAAGTAGAGTTTTATCCGACAAGTTCTGCTTGATACGTGATATTTGGAAACGTATGATTGACAATAGCCAGGACATGTACACCCCTAAAGAATTCCTCACGATTGATGAACAGCTCTTGCCATCGAAATGCAGATGCCCATTTACCCAATATATGCCGAACAAACCGGATAAATTCGGCATAAAGTTCTGGGTTCTGTGTGATACCGAAACAAAATATGTCCTGAACAGCTTACCGTATTTGGGAAAGGAGGAAAGTCGTCCAAGCAATGTTACTTTGTCTGAATACGTCGTTTGTGAATTGGTGAAACCGTACAAGAAATTGGGATATAACATCACATGTGACAATTACTTTACGTCCTTGAGTCTTGCCTCTGCATTGGAAGAACAAAAGATTACCATGGTTGGTACCATCAGGAAGAATCGCCGCGAATTACCGGAAAAGTTACCTCAAATGGAAAAGGATATGATGCGTTACGAATCAAGATTCTTCTTGAACTCTAACAAGAAATGTTCTTTGACGGTGTATAAATCAAAATCAGAAAAATCAGTCTGCGTTCTATCGTCGATGCATGAATCTTGTACTTTTGGCGGCGGACCGAAAAATCTTCCCGAAACGGTCAATTTTTACAACAAAACGAAACATGGCGTTGACATGTTCGATAGCATGACACGTATGTATTCCACGAAGGCGGGCTCACGCAGATGGCCAATGCACGTATTTTACAATTTGTTGGACATCGTTGCCCTAAATTCATGGATTATATATAAAATTGCTTGCCAAAAATCAATCTCAAGGCGAGATTATCTTCTTTTCTTGGGAGAGAGAATGTGTCAAATTTTCAAACCTTTTGAGGTCAATTTGCCTGCATCCGTTTCAGAATCTCCAGCTAGAACAGCACTAAAGCGAAAGGAGTGCCAAATAAGCAAACATAAGAACAAAGGTGGGAATGTTTGCAGTACATGCAAAAAATGGTGCTGTGGTCCATGTTCTGCAAACAAAATCATCATTGTTACATGTATAAACTGTGCCAAATGATTTTTGGAAACCATGACAGTTTTGCAGTTACTGTAAAAACCAATTACAGTACAAATTAGAACTTTGTTTTTTTGCTGCCTTTTATTATAATTTTCAATTCTTTAGGAAATATAAATAATAATAAATGAATTTATCATTCCAAAAGTAAAATAAATGCTATTAGACAAAATTAAATAACTTACTTGCAAAAAGTCAACTATCCAATAAACAGTGATATTTTTTTCGCAGCAAATTCTAAATAATTAGTTTTAATGCATAAATGAAAATATAGTGCATAACACAGTATATATGTTTACTCATATAAACCACTTTGTTTATGAAAGTAAGTATAGCAATAATATGTCCAATTACCATGATAAATGATGAGCCAATAATAACCGGTAGAAATTTTAGGATGTCAGGTAATTACAGGGTTCTATTCATTATCTTTTATGTTGCAGTCATTTTGACTGCATTTGGCGGTTAAAGGTATGTAAAATTCTTGGCGGTTCTAGTGTTAAGAGGGCTCATGAGGCGTTCCCGACGAAGGGTGATGAAAGAATGTGTTGCATGTATGAAAGCTGATCTTATGTTTTTAAAAAGACTAACGTCTAACTTGGACGGGACTGGCCGATCCTGCTGAGAGAGACTCTTAGTCTCTCTATGTCAGCGGTATCAACCTCCTCTACTACCACCCGACTGTCAGAGGGCGGTATATAGCCCCACTCTGTTGAATCGGTATCATCATCAAAAGCCGATGAACCAATTCGAGCAAGATTGTCATAAATCCTTTCTCGCTCTTCAGCCCGCTGAAACTCTTCAAGTAGATTTCTCGGCTTCAACCGAGACTTGTCAGGAGAGCTGACCAGAGTGTTCGGCGTCTGCATGACTGAAATGAAATTAAATGAGAGTCAGCGGTTTATATACCCAGGGAGCACAAAGCCATGATTCAGACCTTCCTTATTTGACCATGCTTTTAACTTGACAACAGCAGTTTTACCATGTATGGGCATCGGCAGTCACCATGCTTTCTGTTTCCAACTCCCAACACAAAGACGGATTCCCCTATGACGCGAAAAGGTTTGACGTCAATACTTGCAGTAGCCACCCCATTTTTACCAAGTTACAATGACAAACGATAGACGTTGCCAAGCCTGAGTTACTGGGCTTTCAGTCGTGAAGGCCCATGCTATACAAAGACAGAATCCATAGTCGCCCAGTGCTATCACAAAGACAACTTTGCTTAGAGGAAAGACAAGTTAAGCTGATGAATCCGTCACAGGCATTTCTCAGAGGGGATCTTATCCCAACTCCAAGACCTCGACCCACAAATCCAACCTCGAGCAGACAGAGCGTGCGTCATGTCACTGTGTTGGTATCCGGGCCCCGATTTTGACATGAAAATCGGTGGAGTTATTTACATCAGGAAACAAGTCTCGAGCCGAAGCTCGCCTCTGGCAACTTTGTAAATGTCTTAGTTGAATTCAGAAGGGTCAAAAACCCCAGAAAACCTCCAAAACTAGTGAATTTAAATTTTTCAACTTTTTAGCACTACTTACGACATTTTATAAGTAGTCTATCACTTAGGGCAGGTCAATAGCGACCGAACTTTTTTGAATCAAGTCAAACGGACTTGTAGAAGCAAAGTTACAAGCCTTTAAAGTTTTGGAGTCTTTTATGGCCTGGAGACGAAGGCCATCTCCTGGCTAACCTCTAAGTCTGACGCCTTAGCTGATATCAGCAATGAAATTTTCTAAGTCGGTTTCTTACAGAAACCCGGAATTTGGAATGTCCGAAGCTATCATCGGAGCTCAGAGAGACGACCTACCTTTGACAATCGCTCTCTTCTAAATGAAAAGTCTCTGTCGGTTCCCGCTTATATAGTGTATGGCGATCAGCTGATGACGTAACACCCATCAGCCAAAAACTTTTAACCCGTCTATCTCCGGTTCTAGTGCTCCGATTGACTCCAAGTTTTGAGTATCACGTTTTCTCGCTCTCCCCTTTCATTTAAGACATCCCTCGACCCTCTACGATGACCAGAAGCCGAGATGAAAAAACTCTGTCGTTTTTTCAAAAAGTTCCAAAATCTTGGAAAATGCACAAAAACTCGATTTTTAACAGGCTCTCATTTGGAAACGGAGCCTGCCACGCATCTGAAAAGAGGAGATCCTAGAGGACAAAGCGCGGTCTTGCCCCTAAAAGAAAGCCGAGCTCTTCATTCACTTCCAATCCTCCGCTATTCATCGTCAAAGTTGGCTAAAAAAGCGACATTTCACATTTGGACTTGAAAAAATCCTAAGTGTCGAGACCACCGTAGTGAAACATTTTCGAAAAAATTTTTTGGACGAATTTCAACCTGAAACCTTGATAGAAGTTTGTTTCACATGATTCTGAACAACTTTGGTCTTTTCAACCTATTTTGTCAGTTGAGTCGTTGGGGGGGGGGCGGTTTTCTCCTCACGGACCCATTCCTCCCAACACATCCTTGGCGACTTCCTTCCAGAGGGGGGGCTAAGTCAGCCTGATGACTCAGCATTTCACATTTTGTCCTTGCGTCTGCCTGATGACTCAGCATTTCGCATTTTGTCCTTGATTTTGGAATGTGCTTACTACTTACAGAAGCTGGTTGATTCCTAAAACGACATGAAAATACCGGTTTCGGTCAATGCAGATAGATGTGAACAGCTCAAAATTGAGTATTTGTTATTACATGACACAATAGATCATTCTACACTAAAACTCAAAACATCACAAAGCATGACAGTAAGATGGCAAATCACTCGAAGAAGTTACACAATAATTCACCGGTGTGCTAGAACTGATCAGCAATACACTGAATAACATTTCAGATCGATTGCTTTTCCATTTAGTGTGCAGCTGGCTATCTATAACTTTTAACTTCAGAGACCACAAACATCCGACATTGAGAACGCTGTTGTACAAGTTATAGGCAACCAACCAATTCAACATCGATATGTGAAGTAGGATATAACAACGAATATATAAGAAGTTATTGTCACATTACTTTTCTGTGAAGTATGTCATCGAAACATTGGTCGTAGATAACATCAATTCACAAATAACCATGAAAACCAATTAACTGGGATCAATAGATGACACATTGTCATTTCCAGCTCCATGCTCAGAAATATGTATCACTGCGATGAAAGTAAACTCAAATGCATCCGCACGGCACAGTTAATGATTGATTATTACTGCCTCTTAAGCGACACGATAACCGTTATGGACCTGTAGTTTGACATGATGAAAATTCCATAAACGACCCACTGTTTTGCTTTTGAAGACTCGTCAATATAGACGTGCGATAATGAGCCTTAAGTTGACGAAAGGGCACGGAGTTCTCAAACAGGCACTGCAAAAGTATGTCAGACAAAATTATATTTATGATCATCAATCAATCAAATTTAGCAGAAACTCACCGATAGACAAATCGGAATGGATGTAGAGTCGGCGCGAGGGTGCGGTTACTGCAATAGTATGTGAAATAAAACAAAATGATCATTACATTTTTTGAAGACTCACCTGTTGCCGCACGGGGCTTAATGAGGCACTCCATAAGTCGGATCTAAGAAATAAAAAAAAAAACAGATGATCAATCAATTTATGTCGATGAACCAATCATTTATGTCGTCACCAAGAAATTTACAGAATAGGACATGTGAGCAACATGAAAAGTAGAGAATTCACCAATTAGCCTCTATAAAAGGACATTTAAGAAAACTACACCTATATCCAAGAAAATGTATAACTGTTAATGAAACTTACCGATGGATACCTACACTGTAATCGTGTACGTGCGAATTAGCTGCAAGTATGGGTGCCAATTGCTATTTTTGCACCTAAGCAAGAATATTTGCACTTAGGTCGCATTTAGGTGCCAAAATGAAAATGCCGTAATATAACGAAATTATAAAAGTTGATTACATGAAAAATTGCTCTTGGTGTAAAACATGAAATCTTGCCTACCCAAGCTGGTTTCTTATCAAGCAATTTGATTTTACGCATTCATGCAGCGATTGAGCCTCAATATTAATTTTTTGTTTTAATTCTTAAGCTCTAAATCAATTTCAATATTTTCAGCCATGTTGACTTGCTGCGTTTGTCAAGTTAAGTTGAGTAGCAGATATAAATTCGTGTTACACACGGCTCGACATTTAGAGAATCAAAGATGGTAAGACAATATAATTGATATCTGTACTGTACGTATTTGTAGATATACAATGACCACAAAATAATTATCATGCAATCATTGAGTATATAATTAGTTAATAAAATCATCAACTGTGCACTGATAGATTATTTGCCTTAATTTGTTTTTTTTTGTGACAAGATTTGGTGGTTTTGTTTTTAGCTACCATTTCTGAACCCATGTCAGAACGCACGAGCTGCTATATACAGAGTCTCAACTTTGCATTATATATGCTACTACATTAACGATAACGTAAGTTCATCGTCGCAAGTTCAAGTTGTGGGTAGTAATTAACTGACACCTTCTTTCTATAAGCTAAAAATATCTCAAAATAATGATTTTAATGAAAATTGTAGTGAAGGAGTGTTGTCTATCTTATTTATATGTGGGTATATCATATGCCTAAGACGCATGTTACCAAAAGTAGTAGAAATCCACATCTAATGTGCAACTAATCTTAGATTTTACATGAGAAATTAAAGGAGCACTATATGATCCTAGAACAATCTTCAGTTGTATTTAGATCGAATGCGCGTGGTAGTACCCAACACAACTCCTCGTGGAAGGAAAAACGACTATTATTTTCAGTTGCTGACGTCATCGAGCTGATTAGCTGCCAAACAAGAGACAGCACATGTCGTAAAACGATGCTGAGTTCGATGTTATTGCAAATTATGGCGAGGTCATTTCTTTTATCGATGCCTCAGTGTCAAGTGGGCCTGCACTTTGAATGATTTTCAAGAGATGAGCCTATGATGTCTCTTTGTATACGATTCTTAATTGCGGGAGAAAATGTTTTAAGGAACCAGTCTTCAAAACGACAGGAATATACTCATTACACTTCACTGAAGATTCTTGTGTGAGAGATTCAAAATTCGAGTGACCTGGAACACCGAGGAATTATTTTCTGAAGAAAGACACTTTACCCAGTGGTGGGCGTTCCGATAAATGAAGCGATAAAGCGATAATATCGGACTGGCCGAAAATTTATCGCTTATCGTTTATCGCAAAGAATCGCAAAATTTATCGTTTATCGTTATCGCTTTAAATTTTCCTGCGATAACGATAAAGCGATAATTTTTTTAAAAAACAAAAATTTCTTTGGCTCATTAGACAAACATTCTACGATTTGAATTAACTGGTCGAATGTGACTCTTAAAAGCGTCAATTGGAATTGCATCGGGTATTACTAAGCTCTATTAAGGGGATCACACCTTGAAACCACACAGTGCTTGATAGTTCACAACTCTTGCATGTAGAATATCAATGCGCGATCCCGTTCCGATTCCTCGTTGAGGTCATCTACGATTTAAAGGGGATGAAGGTAAGTTGAACAGCGAGTTGGTACATTTCTACTGAATTAGTACTCGTTAAAAAAAGCATGAGATTGTTTCATTTTCACTCATCGCAGTATGTGCCTCGACTTCTGATCCTGCGTGTGTGCGCGTGCATTCACACAAAGCCTTTCGCATCGATTAGTTTCGAAATAGTCGTCATCCATGGACAGCAAGTATGACGTCGACCTCACTGATGTAAGTTGTCGAATAAGATGTAAAGAGGATTGGCCCCTGACAGCCGTATTTGAACGTTTCAATGAGAATCATTTTTTCTTCGCGTCTAGATGGCAGTCGGTGTCAGTCGGTATTGCTCATCAAGTGATAAAGTGCATTTGTCTTCTACCATCGAACGTTCAATCAGCTCATCATGCAACGTTTTTATAATCTATTAATCATACTATGTATGCGCATATTCATGAGAAACTACCAACATTCATTTAACACAGTGTTTTCAAAAATCGTACCTTTTTAGACTGCAAGCAGTCGAGTAGTGTTTTTAAATCCTCATCGTCTATAAGAGTAGAAAAATACGTCGCATATGCATAAAAAAAGGAAAATATAGTTCCTATATTTACCTTTTGTGTAGGCCAGGCCCATACTCTGTGGTAAACAACTAGGACAACTAGTCGCACAATTTTTTAAATCTCTTGTTAATGATTATCAATTTGGATTGACCAATGACCCTTCTCATTTCCAATGAGATGATTGTTTTATTTTAGCAATTCTGATTGACCATTCTCATTTCTAATGAGATGAACGCCGGGGAATTGGTCTCCCTGATAGGGGAACGAACCCCTGCTCAAATTTAGGAGGATTCAAAGATGGTTAACACGGAGGCTGAGGGCGCCAAATGAGTAGGCCTATCTCGCATCCGGGCGCAAGAAACTCACGCTGCGCCACTGTAGCTCAGTCAATGTCAGTCACATCATAAGGCTAGCGCAGGCTGAACAATATAAAGCGACGATGACATACTTGTAGTCAATGGATACAGTAGTATTGAATGTGATCGTGGTTGGCTTTCCGTTTCGAGGGATGATGAAGTTGAGGAGCAGAACTTACCAAGACATTCAATTCCCTATGTTAGAGGTTTGTCGGAGAAACTGACATCTATTCTACGTGAGGTGAATGTGAGAACATCGACGAAGCTCTCGACTACTCTTCGTTCGCTTCTTGTCCACAAGAGGCCGGAACCGGCAAAGATATTGGGCTCGGTTTACAAACTTCCCTGTGGCGAGGAAGGATGCTCATGGGTGTATGTTGGAGAGACGTCTCGTCCGGTGGAGGAAAGACTAAAGGAGCATGCGAAATCAATCAAGTCAATGGATGTACAGCGATCTGAGGTAGCCAAGCATGCGGTGTCATCAGGTCATCCGATCAGAGTGAAGAACGCCACTGTAATTGATCGGGAAAGCATCTGGAGCAAACGAATTGTTAAGGAGTCGCTATGGACTCATAAACTGCACTCTGAGAACAAAGTCAAACATACACGTACGTTGAGTGATGTGTGGAAGTCTTGAGACTCTCGGTTTTTCATAACATTTCCAAAATCGTTGACTTTCTTAGCTTTTACTTCTATTTGTTTTATAGTAGGATGTTTTTAAGTACTTTCTGTACTATGTATTTAATTGATAGTTCAATGATGTTCTTATGTTTCTGTCTTGCATGATTGTGAATTCCCATAAGTGTTGGCTGCATGATTCATTCGCCTGACGATGACTGCCGGCGGCAGCTGAAAGGTCTCGATAAAGAATTTTTTACGAGAACAACATCGTTTTTCTGCGGGTTCCTCTGGTGTTAAAAAAATTATGTCAAGCCCGCTATTTCATTCTATATAGCATGACATATTATCATATTCAATATAGCATAACTCAAGCTTGATAAAATGCATATATGGTTCAACGGTCCGTCTAATTCTGATGGTACTCAAAGTTTGATAACTAAAAATTGTGCATTCTATGACTTCCTCTCTGAAGAAGAATGAGTGAACTTATAGCAGCATCAAGAATCAATCATGGCCTTCGGGGTTGCTCAATAACTGAAGAGAATTCTGCGCCATTTAATCAAAACACAAGATAAAAATCATGAAATATTGCTGTCGCAGTTCATGGAGCATTACATACCACCAAGCAAATTCAACACCAATGGACAATGGCAGATTACAGTATGCGCTCAATTAAAATGGAATTCGACGATGGACCCAAGAAAAAAACAAGCTTCCATTTCGCAAAATTTTGAAACAATTCTTTTGCGTGCTTATAACGCCACACTAACAAACCTTTTCCGTTGAATACCAGCTCTTCAAACTATGTATATATGTACAGTAACCTACTGTCTACGAGGAGTTACACAGTGAGAATCTCCGAGCCGAAGGCGAGGAGATTTCTGTGTAACTCCTCGTAGACAACTAGGTTACTGATATGTAACCCACGAGAAGATATGAAATATGCCTATGCCCAATCTGAGATCCAATACCATAGATCTATGTTGTGCTCTATAGATCCATTTTTATAACAAACTTAGATATTTCAATGAAACACAAACTTAACAATATCTTAAATATCAAAGTGATTTCAGCGGAGAAATACTTGAATTTCAGTTCAGCGGAGAAATACTTGATTTTGAATTGAGCGGAGAAATACAAATGGAAGTATATGATCATGGAAATCTAAGAATTCCAGAAGATAGGTCAAATGTAGTCTATTCTTTTATGAAATAGGAGAAGAAGAGCACGGTCATCAACTATGCAGTAGTGGACTTTAATGATGAGCTGTTTAACTTTGACATTGAGGAAAAGCAGTAGAAAAAGGCTACGATCAAATAAGAAAGGAATTGAAAGAATTCCAGACTCAATACTAAGACGGCAGAAAAGTCGCGCTTTACTTCAGCTGATTGAGGCGAAGGCATGAATAATGGAAAGTGGCTCGTGACTACCAGAGTAAGGTATCAAGAGCGCTGAATGAGGATTGCCTATCAAAAGATGGAGATGAACTATCTGTTTGACTGCTTCTTCATAGAGCTCAAGAAACAAAATGGCGATCTGTGTCCACATCCTACATGGAAATCTTCATGGAATGTTTTCTATAACAATATTGTCTCAACTAAACGAAAGGACGATGGCCGAAGGGTTCCATCTTGAATTGATGACCACCTCAACAGCACAAAGTAAGTCTTCATCACATTTATTCTTGCCATTTCAATATCTAAATTCTAAACTACTGAATGGATTAAAATGAACACGAATTGCATTTGCTCTAATTTATTTACCTACTCATGCTAGAATTTTTTAACCTGCAAATAGCTCATTTTTTGTGACATTTAGGAATTTATATCTAGGCCTACATAACAAAACACATGCAAAGTCGCATGATAGCTGGAATGTATTTATGATTCAATGAAATCATTGGTTACGAGCAATAGTGTTTAGTGCATGAGTATCAAGTAGCGAAAATGAAATCAGTCATGTAAATATATAAAGTATGCATGTATATTTTGTATATGCTGCCCACACAGAGAAAATTGCAATTTTGTCCAAAATTTTGGCCATTGCGGATCAAGTTGTGTTTTTTTAAATTAAAATCAAATAATTGTTGGCTTATTAGCCCTTCTTCCGCAAATAAAACAATTAGGTAGTTCTCCCAAATAATTCCCTTGATAAAGCCTACGGCGAAAATTTGGGAGAACTACCTAATTGTTTTATTTGCGGAAGAAGGGCTAGTAGGCCAACAATTAATTGATTTTAATTTCAAAAAAAGAGAAAATTGCCTCTTTGTATTTATGTTTCTATAATAGTCCATAAGTATTTTTCATTCAACACCAAAAGCTTGAGCTGTCAAGTATATGGAGCAAATCATTTAAGTAATATAAACTGATAACGGAATGTATTCCATCTCTTATTTATTTACTTATTATTTCATTCCAAATAAGATCAATGGCATCAGATTATGATAGCAAATACTGTAATATATTTCATGACTTTACTTCATTGACTGCAAAATGCCATAAATTTCTTAACAATTCTACTTGTTCTAATTCTTATAATTCTGTTTAAATTCCAGCTCCCCTTCGAATGATGGATCAATTGTGGTTGCATCACACAGTTGCTATCAAATACAAATTTTCAATGCTGTGGACATAGCTTACTACTACAACAAACAACAATCTTTCTAAGCAATGAGATCCAAGAGACGTGATGCAGATGGCATAGTACTATGCCTTATTTCCAATGTTATAAAACATTACTACTTTGACATTGTCTTTTGGCCGGAGAAATATATAATGAGAACTTTAAGTAGATATCAGGGTAATTCATCGTCAGAGTAGGTTACATGATATTTAATCATTTAAGAATCCATGCAAATTTCCGTGTGTCATCTTTTCATATAATGCACTGAGATCACTGGAAGACCAGAGATATCTGCCTAATTATGCATTATAGCAAATTATGTATTCGAGGATGAGGTGAATGATCATAGAAAAAATTCAACGATGCCTGAAGGATTTATAAAATCTCGAAAGAATCACTTAGTGCTTGTCTGTCCTAACAACGATTTCTCACAAATCTTATCTAGTGGTGTGGACAGTAGCGAGCTACATTTGAAAATCAATTTGAATGGGTGGGTTGACTTGGATAAAGCAAGTTATCTCCTCAGTTGCAATAAATAGGTTTTCGATCTCGTGAAATCATTGTGTGGGATCAGTAAAGCTCAGACATTAGTAATATTTTAACATAAAATATTTGATATGCTTCCGACTTTGATTCAGAAGGACTATCGCACTGAACTATTGCAGTTTATCATCGAACAAATAATAAAGTTACTATTGGTCCCGGATAACGCTCCACGCTACTCAAATGAGCTAATTGTTACAGTTTTTTCATGGCAGATGACATTCTTTGTATAAAAGTCCGAAAAAATATTCATGTTGCCTGTGTCGACTACAAAAGTTATCCTCTGACATGAATGTTGAATCAAATATGTCGACATAACGCTTGAAGGAATGAATATCCAATTTGGAAAATTATGACCGCAAGAAATCTATTGATAGATGTGTAAACACCATCTTCCCCATGAAAGTTATCCACCTACATACCTATGTAGACGCTGAAAGTAAGGTTGGCCTCCTGTAGCAATTGAGCAAGGAAGAATTTTCTAATCATCATATCAAATAAAACTTCAGGACTGGGTTTTCATTATCTTGCTGAAACATTTAGCGATCCACTAAATACAGCCGTGGTAAAATGATAGGATAGACTAAATATGTCTTTACAAGTTAGTAAGGTCAAATAGAAAGATCCTTTCTGAAGCAGTTTTGATAGTCCATCGGCAACCGTTCCAGACTCTTCATTTGAGGTTGTGGCAGGGGTGTTTGAGGTTTGAGGTTCTGAAAATCGCAGAAATGGATTTTTGCCTCACATTAAATCTCGTTGGACAATAGGGTTGCAGTTTGCTGCACTCAGGATTGTCCCTAATCAAGCTGTCTTGCACATTCTTTAACGTGTTTGATCTTGTCCTCGAATTTTTGTAAATAAAAAACAACGCCAAGGTATTCATTAATACGTGATTCTATTTTTCCCGATGCATTTCGCCGGCTCTAATCATGGGTTACACCGGAATGAAGTCAGAACATCAAAAATGAATTGAATTAACAGCTGAGACGTAGAGAGACAACGAACCAAGACATAGAAATCAGCACAGAAAAGATACATGACTTCAATAAGTAATTACGGAAGACTATATACATAATACTGTAAACAAATAGCAAGTAGTAACAGAAGCAAAGAAAAATGAAATAAAGTTGCCAAGGTAAAATTAAATTGATTACTGTTTCCTTCTGTGTACAGAGATCGGTCTGAGTCTCTTTGATGAGGAGAGCTTCTAGAACGCTCAAATGCAGTCTTCCTCCGAGCTTCGTCATGAGGTGGCCTCAGTCTATGCAACGGTTGACCTGCGAGTTATCCCTGTGACTAAGCCTCTTTGGCGCCAGAATCTGAAGGACAGCCTCCCTCCAGAAGCTGAATCTAACGTCCTCTACGAGTTCTTTTGTACTTGCGGGAGTAAGTACATCGGTCGGACGGAGAGAAGGTTGTCCCAAAGAATTTCTGAGCATGTCCCACGATGGCTGATCAATGGTGAGAAGCGCATTAGAGCATCTAGTGGTGTTACAAGACATCTATTGCAGTGTGTCCCAACGAAGCCTCCCAGATCTTGCTTCAAAGTTCTCCGAAAATGCAGAGGAAGACTGCATTTGAGCGTTCTAGAAGCTCTCCTCATCAAAGAGACTCAGCCCGATCTCTGTACACAGAAGGAAACAGTAATCAATTTAATTTTACCTTGGCAACTTTATTTCATTTTTCTTTGCTTCTGTTACTACTTGCCATTTGTTTACAGTATTATATATATAGTCTTCCGTAATTACTTATTGAAGTCATGTATCTTTTCTGTGCTGATTTCTATGTCTTGGTTCGTTGTCTCTCTACGTCTCAGCTGTTAATTCAATTCATTTTTGATGTTCTGACTTCATTCCGGTGTAACCCATGATTAGAGCCGGCGAAATGCATCGGGAAAAATAGAATCGCGTATCAATGAATACCTTGGCGTTGTTTTTTATTTACAAAGTGGTCAATAGCAAAGGCGTTTTCAGAAATCTGAATTATCCTCGAATCTTTGAAAATAATTGAACATTGACGCACGTTGGTCAAACAGTCGCGAATAATAGGAATTGATGAGCACTCTTCCTGTACAGCGAGATTTAGGGAATTATTGCTGCAGTGAATATATAGCGATGGAGGCTCTTCACGAATTATTTGAGCTTGAATACCGGCATGTATTCCTTTCATATTGCTGGCTTCATTGACCTCATTGACCACGAGGGAGATGTATTGGCAATTTGAACCGTAAAAGGACATCCTTTATTATGCGCTTAATCGTTTCAGAGTCATGAAGATCAATAAAATAGCACTAAGCTTCCGAACAGAAACCACGTAATAAAAAACAAACAGTTTTTGATTGGCTCCTAGGTAAAGACACCGGAGACCAAATCCTGAGTGATTTATCGTCCGAGACGGACGCCAGCATGGAGGGCAATGTGGGATTCCAGTCTACGCAGTTCAAGGCAGAGACATGGCCTTCCAAATGAAGTAATGGCTCTTGATTTTTTCGGTTCCAGATCAAAAACTGTTTGTTTTTTTATTACGTGGTTTCTGTTCGGAAGCTTAGTGCTATTTTATTGATTGAGTATGACCACGTTGAACAATTAGTTATGAAGATGGTACGTCAAAGAGTCCGAAGAACAATTCTTCAGCAGCAAGGCTGTTTCGCACGAAATGAATGCAGATTCACAGCTGTTCTAAACCAGTCACATCAGTTGTGCCACAATCAGTGAGAAGTAGTTGAATTTCGAATTCTTTAAAATCAGAAATTCTTAAAATTCAGGATGTTTTCTCTTTAAACATTCTGCAGAATTTCATTTGCCACAAGACTAAGAAGCATTTCATTGTGAATATCCTGGTGGGTGAATGCCTTTTTCTTCAATTTTTTACGATGTTGATATCTAACACGATGTGACAGGAGAGGCGGTTTCATTTTTAAAACTTCTCATTATATTTCTCGACGGTTTCTGATGTACTTCTGTATGAAATTTTCGAAAATCATGGTTTTAAAATCATACACTGTAGCTATATATGTAACTTGACACGCTCTTTTCAGTTATCACTGTTGATGGAGAATCATGCGGCTTTGCACTTTACGAGAAATGACAAACATTCAAAATGTCGGACATAAAAGCAGCCGAAACATTAGTCTAGGGCTCGATTAATATTCATTATCCATCAACAACAACTCTAGGAGGTCCTATTGGAAGTGTCATGTTCGATTGTGTACAAGCCAAGGGTTTGTGAATCAGTGGTCTGCATCAGATCGATCAGACCTCCAAGACTTGTAGTTGATAGATAATGAATATTAATCGAGGCCCAGACTGCTGCTTCGGTTTATGTCCGCCATTTTGAATGTTTCTCATTGGTCGAAAAGTGCAAAGCTGCATGATCCTCCAACAGTGATAACTGAAAAGAGTGAGCCAAACTAGAAAGCTGCTGACGAAATAATTGAGACTTTTCCTCATCTAGCCCAAGAATGCAGTTTCGGTTTCATGTCCGCCATTTTGAATTTTCGCAATTTTCTCGATAACGGCTAAATGATTTTTTTGATAATCATTTTTGAAGTGAGCAGGTCAAATTACATAGGTAACTGCTGACAAAATGCTTGGTATTTTTTTAATCCAGCACCAGAATTCAGTCTCGTTTCTTCTGTCCGTCCATTTTGAATTTTCGTAATTTTCTCGAAAACGGATAGTTGTACGATTTTAAAACCATAATTTTCGAAAATTTTATACGAAAGTACATCAGAAGCCGTCGAGAAATATAATGGGAAATTTTAGAAATGAAGCCGCCTCCCCCAGCACACAGTGCCAATTACCCAATATTTTATTACAACTCATCCAACCTCCAATTTCTATTGTCTAAGGATGTCAACGTCACGAAAATGTTAAGTCTTTCAAACCTTCACACTCGATGCGGCAGTTAATAATCGGCTTGTGTTTGCAGCATCGCTTCCTTGAGTCGCAATATGTTAATCTCAAAAGACACACATTTACATATACATTATGTTTTTATGTTTATAGACCGATAACACTGATGACCTCAGATGTTCCTTCACAATTTTAGTTATAAAATTTAACTCCTGCTAATTCATATAATGGATAAAAAGGGTTAGTTGATTGATCAGCAATTCAAATTTCAATTAATTGATGAAATAGAATTGCAATCAGTTTTTGATAATTCTGATAGTCACCGTATTGAAGAGAGAGAAACAAGTGATCAAGAATAGGTAGTTCTTCATCCTTACAAAGTTCATAGAAGAGAGGAGCAGTGAGTCCTCCTAATTTACAGTTGAAAGAATGGTTGATACCATTTCTTGTTCCGCAACCACAATATGAAGGGGTTGTTATTGGCCAATTGTATCTCATCCTTATCGCATCTTTGAATTCATTCTTATTTAAAGAATATCCCAATGACTTCAAAGGAAGAGCTGACAGCCACGCATTGGATCCTTTTTCTTTCAGAAAATCAAGTGTTCGTTTCATTTGGTCAGATACTAAAGTCGATATTTTAGCCACTTCTTTCTTAAAATTCATTTCTTTTCTACTTTTTAATCAAGGATATCGTGCGTTTAACTTTCGATTTGTCATAATTCCGAAATGTACCATCTTGATTTACAATAACTGATGTGAGCGCTTCAGCCACTTTCTTCGAGGTTTCATATTCGGAGTTGGCTGTGATGACAGGATTTGCGATCGCCAAGCCTCCACAACGAAAAGGCAGAGCCAATATTCGTCGTTCTAAATCATCAACGGGTCTTCCTGTTATAGCAGGGATAAACTTCGTTCTTATGACATCTTCAAGAGGTTGAAGTAGATCTCTTATGCCCGGAATCGTTCGTTGTATGAATGACCACCGATGGCATAAACCTCTTGTCTTGTCTTGTCGGATAATGCAACTTGTGGTTCTTCATTAGCAATTACTGACAGAAGCTAAACGTCCTGAACCCACTTTTCTACCTTCATCTTCACGAATGATTCTTTATGACCAATGCTTTTAATAGCTGCCCCTAAGTGTCTGTCACCATCTGTTGTGATCTTTATTCCATATTTACCAAAAAGAGTCTTTGCTTTTGAAAGCTGATTCGCATTCTTAACAATGAGCACTGTTTTTACTTAATTTGGGAAGTATCCATAAGCAGGGCCACGTTGATACAAAAGTTTCCACCATCCATGTATCTTTTCTGGTACACCTAAGGAGCAACTGTCATCAGCATACCAAATCTGCTGGCATTTATCGGGTATTGCGGTAGCTCATGAATAGGCGGAGTTACTCCTAAAGCGTAGAAAGGCATCGCACAAGGGTCGCCTTGAGTGCAACCCTCTTCAGATGTTATGTAATTTTCATCACTTTTTGGATCATTGATGTACAATTTCGTAATATTTTGGTAAGAGTTCTTGAGGTAAGAATGAAAGCGTGGACATATCTTTTGAATGTTGTGTAAAGCAGCTTTTCTGTTAATGCAATTGAATGCATTCTTTGCATCCACTAATAAAATTGCTTTTGTTTCATCTCTTTCAAAGATTTCTTTTGTCGAATGAATTGCTGCTTCTATGCCTGAATATAACCATGTGCATGTCTGCAGAGAACCAGAAGCCTCTTGAATATCACTTTTCAATACCCAAGTTACCGTTTTACCGATGATTCGTCGAAGTATTTCACCTACTCCTATAGGACGAACTCCAGGATTCTTATCAAGAGCTATCAACCTGCATGAAAGGTATTCATTTAGATAAACAGGATCAACTTCTTCAGTGCACAATCACAATAGCTTGACGTAATTGCTTTGATACATCTTTGAAAAGTTAAGAGCATAATAATATGCGCCAACAATCTGCGTCAACCTGAGTCTGACCTCCAGATTCCTGAACTTTAATCATTGCACTTTGGACCATTTTCAAGTCAATTTCTTCGAAAATCACTGTCTCAGATGATCATTCAGTTCTAGACAATAGCGTCGTCACATCGGTGTCTTTACTTCACGGATGCTTCTCAAGTAAACATGACTTAATTTCATCACTCATTTCATGAATTCTGTTCACTGTCGCATCATCGTTTACATAGGCCTATCTCATTGCTTGTGAACTTTTCCTTTCATTATCAGTCGGCAGTACTGCTTCTCTTTACTTGCACTTTTGACATTTCTTTTGATCAGTAATCTTTTTTGTATCTCATTTGCTTCTGACAACAACGATGTAAGATCTCCATTTTTCCATTTCTCTAATCGTGAATTGCATTGTCTCTTGGATTTGATTTATAACTCGGTTTCTGGAGCATCAATGGGACAAAGACATGTAAAAGTAGCATTGAAAGACTTTGCCATGCCGTTTTATAGACAAATAAATAAATTATTCTCTCTTTTTTTCTTATAATGCTCTTTAATAAGTTTGGCATCCTTATCTTAAATTTCGCCTTTTTTACGGGATTAACATGTTACTGTATATGGCCGATTCCATTTGTTCGTACGTTACATTTGCATCTGCTGTGTATTTCATAATAAATATTTGAGTCAGTGCGTGTTGTTATCCAGTCACATAACCTATCAAATCGGCGTCATTGAACGTCAGACGCAGTCACCTAGATATCTCATAGTCATAGCACGCACGAATATCTTCAAAAGAGATTGTCAGAACGCAGTAAAGCACGGCTGTTGGTGCAAGTTGTTTCTGAATAGGCCTATAATCGTTTGCACGTTACACAAATGCGCTTTGTCGTTTTGCAACGAAAGATGTATGAATGACCTAGAGTGTAGTAGTATTTGTTATTAAGGGATAAACTAAGATATACCCAATTTAAAAGAAAAATGACAAATTAATCTATTCACAATTGAAATAAATGATAGTTTTTGCGTTCGCACGTTACATTTTGGAAATTGCTTTTCATGCGACCTTGAATCGAAAGTGATGTACGCTGCAAGGGTGTGATGCCCTTGCAGCATTGAGACAACTCAATAATATCCATGTTATAATAATTGTATCCTCCACCAAGTAAATTAACTTTGGCGATGCGTTGATTTAATATGTGAGCACTGTGCAGGGCGTTGGCATTGCATCACCTTTACAAATTGAAAATGAGCTCCCAGCTCCCACGTTTTCAAATTTGCTTAAGTGTACATGATCCACAAAAGAGCTTTCATCACGACATACATTTTCATGATTACTGGGGTTTATAAACATTCATGCATGAGCCAAAGGGCATGTATATTAGGCAGAGTAGCAACTCAGTACTAATTAAATACCAATGTGCATGCAGCTTCGATTTTATCAAATAAACTCGAGTTGTGACCCAGCATCAAATGTAAAATATACAAATTAATGAAATTTTGAAGAAATTACCACGGAATTGACTGATTGTGATTCAATACAGAAGACAGATTATATTCTATCAGGGATGCGGAGTCGGAGTCCCGAAGTCCTATCATTGTTGCTGGAGTCGTAGTCGGAGTCCTATCAAATTATATCTGATCGGATATGATGGATATCCAATAATGGATCTGGAGTCGGAGTAGTGGACTGCGGCCTATAACTAGACCCGAAATATAATACAAAGAAATTATTGATCCTCGTGCACAGCTGTCACTGTCTTGATGTTAACTTTCTTCGTCAAACAGAAGTACAGAGACAGTAGTGCATGCAAAGCTTGTAATAGTTGACGGAATGAACCGTGATAGTGAAAAAGGATTGTCTTTTCACTCGGTGATTTAGTAGAGAAGACAAGCCTTCCTAGCCTCGATCACACCTACGCGCCAAAGGTCACATCAGAGACAAAAATGGAATACTAGTTTGTTTGAGAACATTGCCTCTTACTCTCACGTCAATCGTGTGTGATGGCTCCTCCAAAGCGCATATTAAAGTCGAAAGTGTACTCACAGTTTTTGAAGAAGCCAGGGGATTTTCCTGCATAGTAGAAACTGGAGAAAAACCGTATGAAGCACACATCAATAAGATGGGAGCAGTCATCTTATGTATAATTATCAAATCGGAAATGATTGATAATTGATAAAGCAATCATCACCTAAGATAGGTTCAGGTAAGCCTATAATGAGCCACGATATAGGTTACCTGTGTGTTTTTAAAAAACTAGACTACATATAATTGCCACTCTGAGTCGGAGTCCTAACAAAAGCCGGAGTCCTATCAAAATGATAGGACTCCGCATCCTTGGATTCTATGCAAATCCTCCGTGTAATGAAACCTTGGAGAACAGTGTTCATGAAACTGGCTTCAATGCGAGTGCCTTACTTTAATACTATATACATAGCTATACATGTCACTTACACTGCCGGCACTAGAAGACCAAAATGTCACAATCAAAGACAATGATTATATTTAACTTAAATAATGCAAATGGGTCCACAGTAATAAAAAATGAAGCTTAATTTGGTGAATGGTGAATCATAGGAATTGCATCACTCCACAGTTAAATATGAATAGTTGGATTCCAACTGCATTGAGCATTATTGATTTTGATTTTTCAACTCAATTGATTTTGAACTCAATTTTACAGTAATTTCTGAAGACCACAGGATGCAGTTAATAATTTGGACAATTAAGATGCTTAAATTAGCAGATCCATTTATAACTGTGTGTAAGCAGTGGCGTGCCACAAGGGTCAGTACTAGGGCATATTCTTTTTACATTATACACTATGGACATCATTCAACTTGTACAAGGTTTTGGTCTGAAGACTCACGTTTTCGCGGATGATATTCAAGTCTATAGAACGTGTTGTCCGACTGATATATCCAACTTTACAACGCAAATATCGCGCTGCGTAAACGAGATCGACTATTGGCTCAAGTCAAATAGACTGCGCCTCAACACGAATTGAACAAAGTTGATGTGATGAAGTTGACGCCTAGACGAGCGTCTCCAAGAACCAATTCTCATCGTCGACCACTTCGTCCGCCCAGCTTCGACTATTTTCTATCTTGGTGTCATCATCGATTCCACTTTCTCTTTCGCATTACATGTTTCCACATTTACATAATCGTGTTTCGGAATTCCTCGACAAATTCAATCCATTCGTCGCTCTAACGAGTCCTCTGGCAATTCACCTTGTGACTTCCCTCGTCTTTTATAATAAAATTCGTCATTCATTGCAAGATTTATTTTGTCAAAATGATTTTATTTGCTTCTAGAGAATAACGGGAACAATTGGCGAAGTTAATGAAAGCGCGTCTTTGTTCTCTCACAGCACCATGTTCACTTTCATGTTCGTTCATTAATGGAATAGAATTTTGCGGTGAAGAGAAAAATGCTTAACAAGTTTGAAGAAGAACATTTGCACTTATTTTAATACAACTTATTCTTGCTCCTTACAACGCAAGGTTTATGAAGATGACAAGCACTGTTTGAAGTGAGAATATATCACTTTACGCCAACAGTGTCACCATTTTGTGATAACTTTGCGATGTCACCATTTCCTTGCTATACTTCAACCATTTCGATACCCAATGTGTCATAACTAGGGGAATTTTTTATGACATGTCGTATTTTGTCATTTTTCTGAAGTTTTCGACTGTCAGAGCAGCCGGGAAGAGGGAGTAGATGTTTGCTCGAATGTCGCAATATTCCAAACAGTTCCAATGCATGCATCGCCTACAGATCTGAATGTTACCGGCGGCGACAGGAGTGGGTCGTCTGTCGTCCTTGCCAGCCAACCGCTGCTTCGGTAGAGCGTTCTTCTCCATGTTGAACATGGAAACAAAGCTAAGACAGACCTTTTTATCATCAAATGTAGTAAATTACATTACTGTTTTGTACAGCAAGTTGTAAATGGGCATTGAAATAAATCGCTTTATTTGTCGCAAATTGAACTTTTTAACTTTTTGCCTGAAAATGTAAACATAATTGTTTCTCTATTTTAAGATATTTAAATATTTTTAAACAATATTTTAATATATTTAAACATTTTTAGGTCATATTTTGGTCATATTTAAAGCTTTTGATGGCCATATTTGGTTATATTTAAAGCTTTTTGAGGTCATATTGGGTTATCTTTATTTAAGCTTTTTAAGGTCATATTTTTCGATTTTTGGGTCACAAAAAACTTGCCCTCGTCATAACATAGCCCAGAAAAAATAGCTCATTTGAAAGCTGAAAATACAAGCCCTCTGATGCGATGCGCAGCTCGCTGATGTGCGACACGATTGGGAGACATGAGAATCGATTGAATTTCGGCATACTACATCAGACCGTATTTTGTGATAATCGGTAATATCCCAACAAAGTAATCAATGCAAAATTGACTTCGCTAAAGAAAGAAGACCTCTTGGAAAATATCTGGCATTGCTACCTTATCAATGACGGCTTCTGAAGCGCTTCAAGATTCGGGGGGGGGATGTAGACTTAATTAACTTCTTATAACCCTTATTAACTTATATAAATTCGACACCGTTCCTTTAAGTGTTGCTCCAAATTTCATGAATTTCGTGGTACTGCATATAGCTCACCCATTTGACAGATTTTGACATTTTACCGACTCTGGCTATGAATCTCCTTTATAATTGCTGTTTAAAGGACTGTTCAAACCCAATTACTGAGCAGCCACATTTGAGCACAAAATTAAGTTGAAAAAAATGATTTGTGAATGGGATACAACTCAAAAGCACACATATGTCCACCTTTATGTAAAGTGGAAAACTCTCCATACAGTTAAAAATGCCAATGCATCAATGGAATAGTGTTCTACAGTTGAGGCCTGCATTTCTCTTTATGAATATCAAGTCTTGAGATGCTTCAGAATAGAATCGAGTAGGCCTGTCATAACCAGTGAAGGAACAAGCTTTGAATAAATCAGCTTATTGATGAAAATTATCCAGACGGCCAGTACAATATCCCGGAATAATTGTCGAAGAAATTAAAAAATGTCGACCTACTGGAGGATGGTGATGAAATACAGTTGAGATAGTTGATCATGTTCAGTTGAGGGGCATTAAACAGATGAAAATGAAAAGTCATGGCAGGATGTGATGATATACAGGGTAAATTGCAGGTGAAGATCCCTACTTGATGGTCATGAAATGTGGCTTAAAGTTGAAGTGCTGCGAGAACATCACAATATTATTCATTTTTCTGATGATCTGATTATCAAGTAGATTGAGTTACATTTACAAAACTGAAAAAGAGTCTCTTCATTTGTATTTGGAAAGTATTGTAGATATAAATATCCAAAGCACAAATCTGAATGAAAAAAGATAGGTCTCGCACTCTTGAATCAAAAGCAAAGACAAAAGTGATGGAGTCATGCCAATTAGTTACGATGATATATCACTTTTTAATATTTTTAATATTAAAATTTTTAATGTTTATTTAATTTTTACATAATTTTAAAATTTTTTTAAATTTTAATTAATTATTTCTAATATTTTACAAAGATATAGCCAAAGCTAGCTATAGCGTGAACAATTCCGATAGATTATCCTTTATCTGTAGCTCATAAATGCATTAGGT
Organism: Prostheceraeus crozeri; assembly: GCA_907163375.1. NCBI lineage: Eukaryota > Metazoa > Platyhelminthes > Polycladida > Euryleptidae > Prostheceraeus > Prostheceraeus crozeri. Next base: position 175,669 of record CAJQUW010012774.1, read on the forward strand.
TCAATAAGACACTGTACAGTATGTGAGGCCTGAATCCCATTATTTAGCATTTAGCAGCTTGAGATCACTGAAGTACTCCAAGCGTTTTTTAATACTCAACTTATACTATCATACTGCCATCTTCAGTTTTCTATCATGTCAGTGATGAAAGTTAAGTTGCATTTCTACATTTTCATGGTAACGATGCAGGCCTTGACTTCGTTGTCATCTTTCTTGACTTAATTCTACCATCTGCAGCCGATCACACAGGAATGCACCTTCTACTGCCCATCTCTCCAGGCATGCACCTTCTACAGCCCATCTCACCAGCCATGCACCTTCTACTGCCCATCTCTCCAGGCATGCACCTTCTACAGCCCATCTCACCAGCCATGCACCTTCTACAGCCCATCTCACCAGGCATGCACCTTCTACATCCCATCTCACCAGCCATGCACCTTCTACAACCCATCTCATCAGCCAAGCACTTTCTACACCTCATCTCACCAGCTACTTGATACAGAAAATACTTGGCGGGACAAGACTCATAATATGATTAAGGATAGATATGTTCTGGCAATTTCCCAATTATTTATAATGCATTTAATAACTGCAGAAAACTTTCAGTTACAATATTTGTATTTCAAAACCTTTCGAGACATTTGTGCCGGGATCACTCTGAAACCGCTAGATTTCCATTAGAAAATCACCAACAATTCGGTAAACCAATGACACATCAATCACTTTATATTCACATGTAGTCCTGTACCGGTGCATCAAAACACAAAAATTCAAAATCAAAAATAAATATCGACATCAATGGGTTCAAAAAAAGGCGAAAAATTTGGCTTATTTATATATATTTTTTATTATTTTTATTATTTATATTATTTTTTTGGCTTTATAAACCAATAAACATTGTTGCAAACATATAAATCTGACTTTCCGCTTTCGTTTAAGTTAGTGGGTCTACAGAGGTCAGCAGCTATTTGTTGATGGTGATTTCAGCTAGTCGCTTAGGCACCAATCTAACTGCTTCAAGATCCTACGAAAAAGCAAATGATTGAAGGATACAATAATTGTTGCGTCTCTTCTTGAGGATAGATTTTCTTTCTGAAAACTATTTTTTTAAAGAGATGCAAAAAACAGTGAATCTTAAAGCGCACTGTGGTACCAATAGATACCCGTTGTCAACCCGTCGAACTCACCATCGTTAAGGTGCTGTTGTCATGGCAACGCGTGTCCATTCATACTTTGGAGTGAATTGAGATGGTTGCAACTTGCAATTTCAATGGAAGTCTAGCATTTGTATAGGGCATTGGGATGTGAGCTATCGATGAGAACACAGCCAAAAATTCGTTACCTAGATTCCTTCAGCATTCAATTAACCGCAAAAAGACTATTATTAAGCTGTTAATGCTCAATCGTACTACAAATCATTTTACTGTTTGTTATCCTAGACTTGCTCTCTACTAATAAAAATTATAATATTATTGTGCGTAATAATGATGGCACCAGAGAAGCAATTACTCGACAGATGGATTCATCATGTGTGTCATACACAGATTCTCTGAATGACATTCATGTGCACACCAAAATCCACAAATACAACGGAAATCTACAACATTTGACTGACCTTGAACGTTGGAGTATTTTACAGCATAATGTAGTCGAACATAGTAGTAATAAAGACATTTGATTTCATTGACGCTAAGCCTAAGAAGGACATCCAAGTATTGGGATATTGTATTTCTATTTGTACAAATGTATTGTAAAGTCGACAATTCTTAGAAGAATAGAATTCGCTTATTATCAGGCAATTGCTAATTATCACTTAATTAGCTCTCAATAGCGAGCGACCTCAATGGCACAGCAGTCTTATGTTTTAGACTTTGTTCAGCTTTGCAGTCAATCATCAACGTCCCATGTGTGATGTGTACTGAAATTTGCAAAGTGTTTAAATATATCAAGTGTGGAAACTCCCCATTACTCTAATGTATTTTTAGTGGCGACAAATCCGCCATCTTTTTTCGCCAAGATAATCTTCAGATATTTATATTCATCAATTTCAAGAAGTCGATGTGGCTAAAATATTTGGAGACAACTTCATTTTTCTAGTGATTCCTACATAAAATTTACTGCTTTATTCATTTTTCACATCAATTTTGATGTTGAACGTGTCATTTCTGAATAATATGGCTTTATAGATGAAACAGTGGAGAAATTGTGTCATTTGGCTCTCAGATATTGTTTATCTACATATTGAAGATGCATCTAATACAAATATTTCCTGGAAAGAGAAGAAAGGAATATTTGCTCGCTATTTTAGCAACATTTTTGTGCTTTGGATGGTTCTTTAACGTTTCATCTGCCAGTGAAGATCAACTCCGCGTGGTTGACGCACGTGACTCTTGCGCTTGTCCTAAAGCAGCCCGTCATGCTCTTATTTTACGGATATCTGTGTTCATACATTGAGTGCACCAGTTGCCGGAAATTCCACCATCTTCTTGATAATTGAGCGAGATGTTCCCACACAAATCACTCTACGTTTTCACTGTTGTGACGTCATGCCAATTCGCTGTCTGATTGCTTTATTAACTAAGGAAGCAGACAGACAGTCGCTACTGTGACTGTTCACAAGGCGCAAGATGTTCTAAATTTTGCTGTTCAGGGAATCATTATGATCTGTGCGTGAAATGGCGTCTGGTAAGTTGATGTTAATGATAGTTAATTGGATCAACTCAAAGTTTTGCAACACGAGTATAGTCACTACATCTGATGCAGTTGATATCACCCATCCACGGTTATACATTTCATTTAGTAAAAGCAAATATAATTCTTAAGTGGAAACTCAGTGATGGTTAACTACATAGTCCACACAACCTCGTTCATGATGATGTTCAAGGTTGAAAAACACTCTGTCTAATGGTCGATCTTGTAAAAAAAAGTTTGACACAATCATGTTATACGAAAAGCTTCTTCCAATAATAATAATAATAATACAATAATATATAATGTTTAATAACGAACACCGTTAAATAACAATTTTAATAGGCCTATTGGAGAAAGAGTAGTGGAAGCTGAGAGAGTCTTTACGTGAGAGTACTTTCAAAAAAAGAAAATTAGCGGTTCTTTAATTCAATTAGCAAAATTGAAATTAATTTTTAGTTGATAACAAGGTTTGATTTGATCCGATATCAAAAGACGTGAGATTACTCGCACGCAATGTTGCGTGTAAATAGCCAGACAACTGAGGCCAAGTTATTCCCACGTAAAAGTGGGTACCAGCAGTCATGACTCTACAGTGAGGTTTTCAGACGCAACAATTCGTCGAAATGGTAACTGTCTTTGCTGAGCGGTTATATTTTTGCATGATCACTTCAAATATTCCGCATAATTTGTTTAGGCATTCATCGTCAGAATTAAGCAATTGCTTCTTAGAAGTGGTTGTCTACTGAACACGTTGCCAAAGTTTCATAGTATCAATTTTTTTAGCATATACATGTAATGATATACTGAATCTGTCTTCTTGGCAATTCGTAGTCGCTGATCGTCCGCGATTTCCACATGATCATCATTATTCTTCAGTAATTGTACAGTTTTTGATTTGATGTGAAATCAACATGTTTGAGAGCAGTGGTAGGCATATCAGAAGGTACAAATTGATGCACTTGTTTAATCTCTAGGAGTAGGTATATTCAAAATGTTAAAGCGGGCATTGATTCCTTTGCTTAGTTATTCGGATGAAACTTTTTTGACATACGGTAAACTAGGGCGAATCAGTCATTGTTGGTAAGAAATCTGTTTATTTGCTCAATGATAGCCACTATGACATGATGACCTATGTCAGTGGTAGGCAACCATAATTTGTGGTAGTGATGACTTACAGATCTAGTTGATTACATCACAATCGGTTGCACTGTATCGGCCGTTAGATGAATCGAATACCTACAAACTTGTATTGTGATGAGTCTGACACATTTGTTACAATATTTTTTATTTAAGCCTTTAACAGAAGCTTAATAATCAAATTTTGATCAATTTAGAAAAGCTGTTCAACCGAAATTTATATTTATTATGACTTGAAAATGTCCAAAATAACTACGCTACGTTTATTTTATGATATTAGCTACATAAAAACAATGATTTTTTTATGGGTGTGCGCTGCATTCACCTGCTCGCACCGAAAATTTTAGAAGTCATGCTGAAGCAATTATTAGTAGGCCTGTAGGTGAAATATAATTTGTTAAAATAAAGATAGCCTACATATTCGTAAGAGGAGCGACAGCGGGGTATTCACAGCGAAATAATAAAAATTCTGAGAGATTTTGCTGCCAAAAATAATTTGTCATGAACTTGAATGCCCAGTAAATTTCCGTCATGAAAAAATGCTATTCATGTCTATTACTCTCTTGGAGTATTGAAATATAATTGAAATATTGCATTAGGAAGTTACTTTTGATCAGCCCTATATATGTGCATTATTGTCAACATCGTGAAGCAGTATGAGGCAATCAGTATTCCGTAGTCTATACTGCACTTTGAAATGCTTAATACCGATGTCAGATGAACATGTACGGTGTAATTAATTGATAATTATTCGCAACGTCTAGACATAAACTTGAATGAGCAGCACTCGAAATTTAATTGGCACAAGTGATCAAATCAAAAGTTAAACGTTTTGTGGTTTATTCTATATAGCTTTATAATACAAATTTCGGTTGAAGGCCTTTTGTGAATTGATGCATCCTATGTTGTTCCAACCGATGAAATCAAAGCTGCGTCCCAAATGCTTTCATCTGCATCTGAATGTTTCGTGTTGCTTTCCTTTTTCTGTTGTGAATATGACTTTACTTTTCAGTGATTTGCCGGAAGCCGAGGAACTATTGTATTAATTGCTCAATATGCTCGAATGCAATTAATACAAAGTATCTGCAGCTTAAGGCTGGAGCGTCATTCATCATTTTTCATTATTTTCATCACTAACAAAAACAGTCATTTACGTGATACATCAATGATTTAGTGACAACATTTCAGAATTTGACTATTTCTTCATAATTTTTTATCTCAACATGGATAATCAAATACTGCTATTGATCATAGACGGAAATACAAGGGAATACTCTGATGTAAGAAGAAAATGAGATGTTAGGATGTAAATAAAAAAATATTAAATTTCACATAGGATACTTTCATAATCAAATGAAAAAATTAGGACTAAAATAGTATATAAGGTCTATCATGTTTCCAACATACATTCATGAATGGAAATCTAAAACTGATCAATGAATGTATGTACAGCTGGTTATCAATAAGAAAATGAAATATTTCTAGATTCGATACAAAGATTTTCAGATGTTCAGTGGGCCAAAGTTTGTAAACACGTTCATACACAGTACATGAATGCAATCATACACTAATCCCAAAAATGTCTGTCACCTTTTGAATTGCTTTCTAATGTTAATAGGTGACATCGTTATAAAATTGCCAATTTGAATATATCTATGAAAACATTGAATACTCTATATGGCATGAAAAAGTTAGTCATTGAATTGAAATATATTTCTATGAATGCTATAAGATCCACAGGTATCAGAAAGCTTTGATTTTGAAGCCAATTGTACTCAAGCATGCTTACACGATCAAATAATGAAGACAGTACAAATGAGAAATAAAATTGAAAGAGAAAAATGATGGGAACTAAAGAAAAGATGGCTTATGGTAAAGGCTTTTGGCCTTTTAGTAATGAGGATGTCAATATCAGAATTTGTTTAACATCTCACTTTTGGCAAACGAATAATTTTAGGTAGAGAGAGCGATGCACAAAGTGATATTTAGTGAATAAAAAAATGCTCTACTGATAGTAAAAAAATCCAACGCACGCAGCAACCGCCCACTGCTTAGGCTCTATCTTCCGAATATCAAAACTTTATCCGCAGTAGAGTTACTAATGATCTGGAATGAGCGATTGTCTTCTGCCGCGGTCTACTACAGTCTGCACAATGTTAGGCCGGTATGAGGAAACGGAGACCATTCGTTGCGAGAACAAGAGAAAGATTGGTTGCGAAAAATTGCGCGTGGAGAGAAATTTGGAGGAAGGTGATATTTGCGAACGAGAGAAAATTTCGGAGATTGAGGAATGACAGGCGGATTCAAGTCTATAAGAACGCATGAGCGAATGAAAGTTGAGAACTCCAGATAGGGCATACAAAGTATAGGAAGCTGGTTCAATAGATGTTCTGGGAGTGATCTGACTTTATGATCTTAGTGAGCTACAAATTCTGAAATCTTTCGTAAAATTAGAAAAACGTGAATACTTACGTTAATACCCCGAGTATTTTTTCTATGCATCGTCAGCAGACCGTCGGATTCCATCTTTCATGAAACAGAGCTCATCATTGGCTGATAAGTCTCATCATGCTAGAAGTAATTGAAGGATAGTAAGGGCCATCAAGATTACCAGATCTTAATCCTATCGAACATATGTGATATGATCTGGCGTACAGGAAAGTATCAAGAACAGGTGGAAGTAATTGTTTGAAGGACTTGACAATCCATGGAAGGTCGAAGACTGAACGAGCATTCCTCAGAGCGCAGTTGATACCAATAAATATTTTATACTTCAAAGAATCAGAAGTATGATCAATTCATCAGGTCTCTTTCGATAATGTAGCAACATTTTATAATCCTTTGAAAATATCAGCATTTATCATGAGGTTAATTGCTTTTCTTAACTTACGCAATAGAAACATTTATTACAGTATGATAAGAGGTTTGCTTGGTTATATAAAAAGATAACACACATTTTTGGGATAAGTGTAAGTCCCCCCTTAAATCGTATAGAGTGGATTGTAGTCGTTCATTAAGTACCTTAATAATCAATTAATTTCTATCCAAATCGAATCTAGCATTTTAACCATAGAAATGGATCTTCATCTCATGTTTTTGTCTTCCAGATGTCTACGGATAATTATGTAATTTTTCACTACTTCATAGTTTTGACATAGCTATTCAGTCCCTTCCATTCAATATTTCAATACTATTCTGTTGTCAATTGCGATATCAAATAAAACTGCTTATAAGAGCTGGCGAAAAAGTAATATCATAGCTGTCGCCACAAATCAACCATTGATTCCATACTTCCCTTATAGTTTACTTTGGAAATTTGTGCGAAATTTATTATGCTTCAACTAGAGTTTGTATGGTAATTCGACTTTCAATCCAATCCTCACAGAAGTTTGCATATTCGCACGTCTGAATAATGGGGAATGCGGCATCAGCTTATTTCATCTTTGTCAGGGGAAATCTACACTCATAGAAATCCGACTTTTCGAGTTGTTTAAGTTAGTGGGACTAGAATATACAACTGCTGTTTGCAGCGATCGTAAGTCATTGTTACTAATGGCCATGTCCGTTCTACTCCATATTGATATTAAAGAGTGTCAGATTTTCTATGGCTGTTTCATTGTCATGTCTTAGAATCCGGTCAAATAAGTAATGGTTAAAGCACGACAGCGTCGAGACCGCGAAGCGGTCGAGACTCGTAATAGTCCGGCAGCCAGAGCGAGTTTCTGCAGGGAACGAGGCCGAAAATGAGACTTTCACAGGATCACGTACTCCCTATGCCTACTACGAATTCGTGCGTCTGCCGAGTTCTAGTGAGTTCCTCTTCTTGTCAGACAGGATCAAAGAAAAACACATGTAAATCCAATGGGACGCAGATTGCAGTTTTTGGTTTAAAATGAAATTTTCTCTGTGTTTTCTCTGATAAAACGAAAAGTACTAAGCCCAGAGTCATAATTTTTGACATGGAATGTCTTCAGGTCATTTTCTTTCATGCTCATGTACCCCTATCTATAAAGCTAAACACATTTCGATTTGGCGAGCCTCTTCATGTCGAGTAACACAAACATTTTGAGCAACTTTGTCCTCATTTAACCACATTCTTACATACATTGCCGATCAGAAACATGATAATAGCACATGCATATCATTGAAAATGACCTGAAGATATTCCATGTCAGAAATTATGACTCTGGGCTTAATACTTTTCGTTTTATCAGAGAAAACATAGAAAATTTCATTTTAACCAAAAACTGCAATCTGCTTCCCATTGGATTTACGTGTGTTTTTCTTTGATCCTGTCTGACAAGAAGAGGAACTCACTAGAACTCGGCAGACGCACGAATTCGAAGTAGGTATAGGGAGTACATCATCCTCTGAAAGTCTCATTTTCGGCCTCGTTCCCTGCAGAAACTCGTTCTGGCTGCCGGACTATAAAGGCGTGCATTAACTAACTTAATGCTACAGTCCTCTGCAGTCCTCATTATGATGGCACGCTGTAGTCTTCGCACTTCAGTTGAATCTATAGCGATGGACATTGGAAGCAATTGATAAGTACTTGTCCACGGTATTGAAGACACGAAGGAATCATGTGATTTTGGATAACCACTGATCAACCTATTGTAAAACTTTTCTGGACAATAGCAGTAGATAAATGCCATTGATAACAATTCGACTTCTATGCCTAGAAATAACAAGGTAATGGCTAGCCGATTACAGAAATCTCAAAGTGAATGCTATCTTATCGCTGTTTTTCAAAATGTCTTTGCTCCATTTCTATGTCCTGAAATAAACGTTTGCATGCAACGAATACATGATATAACCACAGTGCGATAAGTATAGGATATCAAACGATATTTGAAGGCATTATCAACATAACAAACGACGGCCGCAGGCCGGATATACGCTGTATATGGAAATATCGTACGATATCTATCATAACGCATAGTTTTACCTATAATTCGGAGTGTGATATCTGATGGTTTCCGTTTGTTATGTACATAATACACGGAATGCATTAAGCATAGAAATTTAGAAGTCTGTGCATTAAGCAATAGTCATGGATTTTTATATGCTATAGAAATCCATGTAGAAGTCCATGGAAATATCCAAATCCATTCATTTCCATTCAGGTCATTTAGCACATGTAGACCGCGTGAATTTCCATCAATTCTGTTTATACCACTATACATTAATGGTGTCAAATTGTTGTTTTTTAACTTACTACTCAGATCCCAATGACAGGCATGGAAAGCAAGAAAATCTTGAATATCGACATTCTTGACATAAAGCATGACATATTATCATATTCAATATAGCATAACTGAAGCTTGATAAAATGCATATATGGTTCAACGGTCAGTCTAATTCTGATGGTACTCAAAGTTTGATAACTAAAAATTGTGCATCTATTTATGACTTCCTCTCTGAAGAAGTATGAATGAACCTATAGCAGCATCAAGAATCAAATATGGCCTTCGGGATTGCTCAATATTTGAAGAGAATTAAGAGAAATAATCTGCGCCATTCAATCAATACACAAGACAGGAATCGTGAAATATTGCTGTCGCAGTTTATGGAGCATAGCATACCACCAAGCAAAGTCCGCAGGTATCAACACCGATGGACAATGGCAGGTTACAGTCTGCGCTCAACTAA